>PVHX01007821.1:27086-88213 GCA_004024805.1 Geosciurus inauris | reverse complement strand
AGGGCCTCACATGTGCTAGGCAAGCCCTCTGCCACTGAGCTACACCCTCAGCCCTTTTAAAAATTCTACTTTGAGACAGGGTCTCACTAAGTTACCCAGGCTGGCCTTGAGCTTGTGATCCTCCTGCCTCAGCCTCCTGAATAGCTGGGATTGCAGGCATGTGTCACCTCGCACCTGACCCCATGTGTGCTCTTAGGGCCTTGGTCCTTCTCTGAGGGAATTCTAGGCTGGTTCTCACACTCCCTTCCTCTCCCCTATAGCCTGCCTCCTAGGAGCTCCTTATGTTGGGCAGGGGGGCCTAAACAGGGAGCTCACTGCCTGATCGGGTCCCTCCTCCTGAGAATGCTGCATGAGGACCTGCCTTCCACTCAATGTTTCTTGCTGCAAAGGGGAGGGCAGGGAGGGTCTGGTCACCGGTTTGTGTCTGTGCACCTTCTGTCTGCTTGCATCTTTGTGTAGTGTGTGCTCTCAAGGCTGAACCTGAGCTCAGCACAGGGGTCTTTCCCCTCCAGGCCATGGTTCCCATGGCATCTGTGCTGCCAGAAGGAATCTGGTAAAACCAGAGTCAAGGTTTAGACCATGAGCTCCGATATCAGCTGTGGGTAGATGATACCCTCATTCTCTGGAGAGAGGGGGCCTGTCTCATCCTGAATCCTCATATTCAGCATCTGCCCTAATCCTGAGAGCTACCGGAATCCTGAGCTTCTTCCCCATCCCTAGCCTGTCCCCAGCTGCTGCGAAGGAGGCAGGTTACACAGAGAGTGTCCAGTCATGGGACAAGCCCTGACCCAGTAGGGGCTCATGCCCTGCCCCACCTTGGGGCATCCCCTCTTACCAGACAGAAGGTGACTTTCTTATCCATGGAAGCTCCTCTACCAGCAGCCACATTTGTCCTTCTCTAGAGACAGACAGGCTCATATTTTGTCCTTGGATGGCCTGACCCTACTGACCATTGGTCATCTTCCTGACCTTTACTATTCCTCTAACTGACCTCCCCTCCAACTCAATGACCAGAACAGGTCAGTTTAATCATGACTGGCCCAGTTCTGAATCCTTGAGACACTGGACCATCTGATAGGGTCTTTGTCGGTTTAACTGATTCTCCTCTGAGGAACCACCTGCTGGATGATTCTGATTGGCTGAACTGTGGCCCACCTGACCATCTGAGTGGCCCATCACATGGTCACCAGCTGCCTGTCAAAGAGAGAAACCTGTGAAGGCTGGACAAAGAAAAAGGAGAGAAAAGGAGAAGATAAAAGGAGTGGAACTGAAGGACAGTTGGGTTGTATGTGCCCAGTAGTCTTGACCATAGGCTCCTTAATTTTTTTTTATTCTTTTAAAAAACAGCCATATTGAGATATGATTTACATACCATACAGTTCACCCATTTAAAATGTACACTGGAGGGGCTGGGATTGTAGCTCAGTAGTAGAGCGCTTGCCTCACATGCGTGAGAAACTGGGTTGATCCTCAGCACCACATAAGAATAAATAAATAAAATAAAGATATTTGTGTCCATCTACAACTAAAAATATATTTAAAAAATAAATAAATAAATAAAATATACACTAGAGCTGGCTGCAGTGTCATATGCCTGTAATCCCAGCTATTCAGGAGCTGAGGAAGGAGGATCACAAATTCAAGGTCAGCTGAAGCAACTCAATGAGACCCTGTCTTGAAATTTTAAAAACTAAAAATAAAGGACTGAGGATGTAGCTCAGCTGTATGGCACCCTTGCATTCAATCCTCAGTACTGAAAGAAAATGTGCGCTGGTTGTTATTGTAATCACAGCATTGTGCAATTAGCATTGCAACCTAATTTTGCAACATTTTCATCACCCCAAAGGATAACCCTGTGCCCATCAGCAGTCACTGTCCATTCACCACAACCCCCTAGTCCAGCATAACTGCTAATCTATTTTATACCGATAGATTTGCCAATTTTGACAATATTCATTATTATAATTTGGATCTGGAAGGTCCCCAATGCAGCACAGCACAGTGGTGGAGCTTTTAGGAAATGATTGAATTATGAGGGTTCTAACCTTTTTAGTGGATTAATCCTTGTTAGTGAAGTAATCCGTTCATGTTTTCATAATTTGAATGAACCATTGGGAAGTGGTGGAAACTGGGAGGAAGGACCTAACTGAAGGGAGTAGGTCCTTGGGAATGTGTCTTTGGGGACTATACTTTGACCCCGGCTAATTGAGCTCGCTCTGTCTCCACTCTGGGCCCCATAAAGTGAATATCTCTGATCTGCAACATGATTCCCACCATGATACTCTGCCTGATCCTAGGCCCATACTGATGGGGCCAAGCATCCATGGTCTGAAACCTCTGAAACCATAACCCCAAGTAAATCTTTCCTCCTTTAAGTTGTTTTTCTCAGGTATTTGTCATAGCCATGAAAAGTTGACTAACAAAGTCAGGCACAGTGGCGCAAGCCTGTAATCCCAGCACTTAGGGAGGCTGAGATAGGAGAATCGCGAGTTCAAAGCCAGCCTCAGCAATGGTGAGGCGCTAAGCGACTCAGTGAGACCCTGTCTCTACATTTAAAAAAACACAAAATAGGGCTGGGGATGCAGCTCAGTGGTCGAGTGCTCTTAAGTTCAACCTCCAGTACCAAAAAAAACAAAAGTTGACAAACACACTTATAAATGGAATCATACAACGAGTAGACTTTCTTTTTTTTTTGGTACTGGGGATTGAACTCGGGCACTGGACCACTGAGCCACATCCCCAGCCACATCCCCCTGTTTTGTGTTTTATGTAGAGACAGGGTCTCACTGAGTTGCTTAGCACCTCGCCGTTGCTGAGGGTGGCTTTGAACTCGCGATCCTCCTGTCTCAGCCTCCCTAAGTGCTGGGATTACAGGCTTGCGCCACCGCGCCCGGCTACAACAAGTAGACTTTTGTGACTAGTTTTTTCAGTTAATAGGTTTTCAGAATGTGTTCTTGTTGAATCATGTATCAGAATTTCATTTCTTTTTCTTTAATTTTTATTTTTTTCATTTTTCTAATTAGATATACATGACAGCAGAATGCAATTTGATTCATTGTACACAAATGGAGCACATCTTGTCATTTTTCTGATTGTACACAATATGAAGTTATACCATATATGCAGTCATACATGTACCCAGGGCATTGTTGTCCATCGCATTCCACCATCTTTCCTGCCCCCATGTCCCCTCCCCTCTCTTCCCTCTTTGACCAAAGTTTCTCCATTCTTCCCATGCCCCCTCCCCCATTAAGGATCAGCATCCACTTATCAGAGAGAACATTCAGCCTTTGGTTTTTTGGGATTGGCTTACTTCACTTATCATGATATTCTCCAACTCCATCCACTTACCTGCAAATGCCATAATTTTATTCTCTTTTAATGCTGAGTAATATTCCATTGTGTATATGTATCACAGTTTCTTTATCCATTCATCTGTTGAAGGGCATCTAGGTTGGTTTCACAGTTTAGATATTGTGAATGGAGCTGCTATAAACATTGAAGTGGGGCTGGGATTGTGGTGCAGTGGTAGCGTGCTCGCCTAGCACGCGTGAGGCACTGGGTTCGATCCTCAGCACCACATAAAAACAAAAGATATTCTGTCCACCTAAAACTAAAAAATAAATAAATTAATTAAAAAAAAAAACATTGAAGTGGCATGCTCTTTTTAAATCCTTTGGGTATAGAACAAGGAGTGGGATAGCTGGGTCAAATGGTGGTTCCATTCCAAGTTTTTTAAGGAATCTCCATACTGCTTTTCAGATTGGTTGCACCAATTTGCAGTCCCACCAACATTGTAGAATTTCATTTCTTTATTGCTGGAAAGTTTCATTGTACACATGACCACAATTTATCCATTCATCAGTTGATGGGTAGTTGGCCTCTTCCCACATTTTATTATGAACAAAGGTGCTATGAACATTTGTGCAGTTTTGTGTGAATGCGTTTTCATTTCTCTTGAGTATATATCTAGGTCAGAATGTATATTTCTGGGTCAGAGAGTAATTCTATGTTTAACATTTTGAGGAACTGCCGAAGTGTTTTCCAAAGTGCCTACACCATTTTACATTCCCATTAGCAATATATAAGGGTCTCATTTTTCCTCGATCTTCATCAACATTGTTATTTTCAATTTTTTTATTACAACCAACCTCAGGTTAAAAAAAAAGTGGTATCTTGTTGTGATTTTGATTTGCCTTTCCTTAATGGATGATGGTATTGAGCATATTGTCATGTGTCCCTTGACCATTTATATATCATCTTTGGAGAAATGCCCATGCAAATCCTTGCTTATTTTTTCCACTAATTTGGTTTTGTTTTATTGTTTTTGCTCTTGTTCAGCTGTAAGAGTTGTTTTTTTGTTTTTGTTTTTATGTTTCTTTTTTTTTTTTTTTTTTTTTTTTTTTTTTTTTTTTTTTTTTTTTTTTTTTTTTTTTTTTTTTTTTTTTTTTTTTTTTCTTTTTTTCTTTTTCTTTTTTTGGTACTGGGAATTGAACCCAGGGCTTTATGTGCTGGGCATATCAGTGAGTCCCCACAAGAGTGGGTTTTTTTTTTTACTTTGTTGGTGGTGTTGTTGGAAGTCAAAAGCTTTTAATTTTGATGAAGCCCAATCTACTTTTACTTTTGTCATTTTTACTTTTGGTGTTTTATCTAAGAAATCATTGCCTAATACAAAGTTCCAAAAATTGACTCTTTTTTTTTTGACAAGTTTTAGAATTTAGTCCCTACATTTAAGCCTTAGATTTTTTTTTTTTCTTCAGTATTGGTGATTGAACCCAGGACCTCAAGCATGCCAGGCAAGCACTCTACCACTGAACCAAATCCCTAGCCCTTTAATCCATTTTGAATTAGTTTTTATATAATGATATAAGGTGGGGGGTTCAATATTATTATTTTGTCTGTGGCTTCCCAGCACCATTTGTTGAAAAGACTATCTTTCCCTCATTGAGTTGTTTTGGCACCTTTCTTGGAAAGTGATTCTACTGGTCAAACAAATACAAGGTTTGTTTCTGTGCTTTCTTTTTAGTCTGCTCCATTGATCAATATGCCTTCCCTAATACCAGTACTGCACTGTTTTGATTAAAATAGTTTTAATAAGTTTTGAAATCAAGAAGTGTGAGTTCTCTACAACTTTGTCTTTTCCCAAGATTGTTTTGACTATTTAGGATCCCTTGAATTTCCATGTGAATCTTAGGATCAGTCTATCGGTTTCTGTAAAGAAGTCAGCTGGAGTTTTGATAGGTATTATGTTAAATTATAGTTCAATGGGGAGATAAAGTAGTCAAGATTCTCTAGAGAAACAGGACCAATAAGATGTACATATATAAAGAGATGTTTATTGTAAGGAATTGGCTTGCATGGTTATAGAACAAACAAGTCCAAAATCTGCAGCATGAGCCGGCATGTTCAAGACCCAAGAAAGTTGACCTTTGTAAGGAGCATATGCCATAGACATGCCTGAACATGCCGGAGATTCACTAAGTTATTGGCCATAAGGAACAGCAGCCATTGACTTGCTTAGTCATTTCTGTTTGCAATCAATAAGGGGCTGTAAGGGGCACCTAAACATAGGCCTGCTTAGCAATAACTGGTTACAACTGATAGCAAGCTCAGCTCCATGCACATGCACAAAGAAATGCCCAGTTACAATTATACTATCTCACTGGACCTAACCAATGGACATTGACTTTTACTGGGTGTAACCAATCACCAGCTCACACCACCAACTTGGAACTGCATTTAAACTGCTTGTCCTGCCACATTGGGACCATTGCTCCAAGGACATCAGTGAGACTGGCCTCCTTGTTGTCTGTCCCTGGATCAACTCCACCATTCCCTGACATCCATCCATCGGCTGAAGAGAACCACCAGACAAGGACAACATTTGCTCTTTGGCAGACGAAGTCACATGGCATCGGAGGTATTTTGGGGCTCATGGTTGCTCTAGGATTGTGTGAATTACTGGTAGTATTTAGTTGCCCTAGGATAGTGTGACTTACCTATAGTGTTTAATTAGTGCACATTGAATGCTAGTTGGGGAGCTCCAGCACACACAACATTTTTTGCATTGATTAATTATATTTGATGATTGTTGTGTTTGAACATACACATGCAATTTAAAGACAATCTGCCTCTGAGGAAGTATTAATTGTGCCACTTGCGACAACCTTCCAATTTCCAGTCTGAAAATTTGCTAGTGGAGATCCAAGAAGGCATATATTGCAGTTATAGCCTGAAAATGAGCATGCTGGAGAGCTAGAACTGAGTGTGCAAATAGGTCAGAAGGCAGACCATCACAGAACTCCCTTTTGCTCAAGAAGGCTGGACTTTTGTTCTACTCAAGCCCTCGACTGATTAGAAGAGGACCATCCAGTCATTCCCAATTATGGAGGGCAATCTGCTTCACTCAGAGTTCATTGATTTAAATGTTAATCTCCAAAAATATCCTCTAAATTTATGCACAAATTATCCATCACAGGAATATGGGTTGTTTTCCCATTTATTTAGAATTTCTTTAATTTATTTTAGTGATGTTTTATAACATTCAGAGCATAAGTTTGATATTTCCTTCTTAAAAAATTATTTCTAAGCCAGGCGAGATGGTGCCTATCTGTAATCCCAGCACTTTGGGAGGCTGAGACAGGAGAATCACGAATTCAAAGCCAGCCTCAGCAATGGCGAGGTGCTAAGCAACTCAGAGAGACCCTGTCTCTACATAAAACACAAAATAGGGCTGGGGATGTAGCTCAGTGGTCGAGTACCCCTTAGTTTAATCCCCAGTACCAAAAAAGAAAAATTTCTACATATATTATTCTCTGTGATGCTCTTTAAAATAATTGTTTTTCTTAGTTAACTTTTGTCTTTTATTGCTAATGCTCAGAAATACAATTCATTTTTGTATATTGATCTTATATTCTACAACCTTGCTGAAATCTTGTTTTTGGTAATTTTTTAACAATTTTATAGAGGTAGTTTTATTTCTGTGACCTGTGATAGAGGTGGTTTTCTTTCTTTTTTTCCAATTTGAATGCTTCTTGTTCCTTTTTCTTGCCTAATTTCCTGGCTAGAACTTCCATAACAGTGTTTAATAGACATAGTTTATCACAAACATTATTCTTTTGATCCCAGTATTTAGGGAAACATGTTCAGTCTTTCACAATGAAGTATGCTGTTAATTTTGGGCCTTTCACAGGAAAAGCCCACAGGGCTTTACCAGGAAGGGAAATTTCCCTTTTGGTTCAAATGTGTTTGCTATTGTTATTATGAAGATGTCCTTTATCTTATCAAGTGATGTTTTGTGTCTGTTGAGAAGATCATGTACTTGTCATATTTTTCCTGTTGATATGGTGGGTTACATTAATTTTTCACATCTTGATGCATCTTGAACTCCCAGGATAAATCCCATATGGACTTGGTGTCTGAAACTTTTCATAGGCTGCTAAATTCAACTCACTATCATTTTGTTGAGGATTTAGTACCTCATAATTTCAGATTTCTTCAATATGTCTTTGTCTATGGGTACAAGATTCAGGCCACTTCCTGGGACTTGGAGATGTATCTTGGTCTCCTCTGCAAGACTGCAGTCTTCAGAGTCAGAACCCAGAGCCATCTCTGGGAGCCATTTTGATGTAGACAATTTCCACAGAGATCACCAAGTCCCTGTGGTCTGCTGCCTGTGGCTATTAGTGTGTCAGGAGGGGTGTTTTCAGGTGATCCAGTGACAAGCAGGAGCTTTGAAACAACTCACCCTCAGGAGATTCTCAAAAAGGCAGCTGGGTGGAAGCCTCTACATGACAAGCCTTCCCTCCTGGAACTTGCATGGTGAGCAGGAGAGGAAACAGCCACAAACAATGTAAAGAGTGATCGTGGATGGTGGAAAATTGCTATGACTAAAAACAATAATTTTGGTGGAGGAGGAAGGCAGAGCTTATCCTTATAAACGGCCCTACAATAATCTGTTGCTTAGTGAAAACTAAAGGCGTTAATATTCATGTGAAAAATCCAAAGTATCTGCAAGGACATAGAATTAGTAGAAACTCATTTTTCACCAGGTGTGCAAATTGGTAAGACCACTTTGGAAAACAGTTTAGCCTTATCCAAGAAAAGAAAACATACAGTTCCATGCCAGGTAACATTTTGCCCGTGTGTCCTTGAAAATAGGCAAATCTTGATCAAAGCAGCAAAACTTAAAACATTCCAAATATATATTAGCAGAAGAATGTAGAAATAAAATATGGTCGAATCATTGTGGTGGAATACTTCATGGCAGTAAAAATATGCAAACCATGGCTCCATACTTCAATGCACAAGAAAGTCACTAACGAGGGGTGGAGGTCCAAAAGGATAATACAGAGTAAAAAGATGTGCAGAACCATCCAATGTGTTCTTTGCAAACACAAAGAACTGTAAACATACTACAAAGAAAGGCAATTGATACTGAAAGGTAAAATTCCAGATAGTGGTTGCCAGGGATGTGACTGGTTGAGGGTGCAGGGGGATCTGCAGAAGTAATAATGAGGTTCTGTTTCTGGAGCCGAGCAGTAGCTACACCTGGATAGATTCTGCCTCATATATACAATTTATGCATTCTTTCATATTAGCTGCTGTGTTTCATTTTTTAAGATGGAGAAAAATCCCTTGCCCCCTCCCCCCCATATCTTGGCTTCTAATGATACTTCTTGATAACCTGGATCATAGTGCTCCATCTTCCTTCAGATGAACTTCCTGCTAAAAAATGATTTGGGAAAACAATTGCCTCATTCAGAGATAATCTAGCAAGAAAGGATGAGCTTGAGAGACTTTAAAAAAAAACAATACTACCAAAAGAAGCATCAGGAAGAAAGAAAAATGCAAAGCAATGCTTACGGGAACTTACCAGAAAAGCCTTGCCCTAGATCAGGAAACACTGTGACCCAAATTGTTGCAACACATTACAGTGTGAAAATCCCAAGATCTACCTGCTCACAGAACAGAAGGGAAGACAGCAGGACAGCTTGAAGTGCAGCTGGCAGAGCTGGGGACAGGATGGTAGGGTGTTTTATGGGGGGGGGGGGTGATAACACGAGACCAGCTCAAAGAAGAAAAGATCATTTTCTAACAGGGCAGATAATGAGGACAGGCCAGGGGATGGGGTTGCTGTTTTTAAAATTTTTTAATGTTTTAGTTGTTGGTGGACATTTATCTATCTATCTATCTATCTATCTATCTATCTATCTATCTATCTATTTATATGTGGTGCTGAGAATTGGACCCAGTGCCGCTTACATGCTAGGCAAGTGCTCTACCACTGAACCAAAACCCCAGCCCCTGCTGTTTCTTAAAATAAGACCTCTTTGAAGTTATTCTATCCATGCAAATATTTGAGTATGATAATGTTGTAGGCAAGACATCAGATAAGAAACAGGAAGCAGGTTTATTCCCCTGAACCCCAAGTTCAGACAGTTTCAGAACTTTATACCCAGCATGTAAGGGTAGGGGCTCAGAAGTTCACAGTCTGCAGAAGTTCACACAAAAGCAGCTTTTTCTTTTACTGTTCTGAGCAAGTTAACACTTCAAGGACAGCACCAGAGAAGGGGAGAGCTTCTTCTCCCCTTCCTTTCCTCCCCCTGCCAGCTGGTACCATGGAGCCCAATAAGTAATATCTTATCTCTGAAATGTAAACATCTGTGTGAAGCTCAGGCCTAAGGCCAGAGGCCTTGTTAAAGGATCTGTCCTTCTTGTTACACTTTGCATTTGCGAACACACTTTTATGAAATATTATATCATTACTATTCTAGATAGTCCATAAATGTTTCTTTTGAAAAACTAGTAAGGAGACGTTCAGCACCTAGAGTGCTGATCTCTTTCGGGTTGGTGGCCAAGCAGGATAGAGCAACAAGAAATAGGAACTTTAACTACACTGAATTCTTCGGTAGAGACTCTTGCTGATAGTTTTGATTGTTTATGGTGCAGATTTCCAGAGAAGCTTAAAATTAGGATCTTTTGTGGAGGAGGGGGTACTACTACAATAGGAAATAAAAATAATAGGAAGTATCCTCTTTCCTGACCACCACCCAGTGGCTGTCCCTGCAGGAGGCTCCAGCCTCTGCTTGGTGTTGTTTTTCTAGGATACCTGCACCAGCACAGAGGTCTTCTGCAGACAGGGCTGAGTGTGTCTTCCGAAAACCAGTTCTAGCACTAGCTGCCAAGGACACTGGAATGTCTGGACTCCTTTAGTCACACCTCCATCCATTGTCCCCAACTTAAGCTGCTTAGAGCACAGTGCCCTGTGCTCCCTGTTGCTGCTGTCCTGATACCCAGGCTCACCTTTCCTTGTTTAAGTCCCCTGGACTGGCCACTTACCTGGGGGTTCCATTTCTCTGTTTCTGTGTATTACATCTGTTCATCTTTATTCTATTTCCTTTAAGAGGGTTATACTATAACTATATTACATACCATAATACAGGATAATATATTATATACTATACTAGTGTTATTCTGTGTTATGCTATAATATATTATATACTATAATACTGTTATACTGAGTCTCAGTTTTATTTTGTTTTTCTTGTGCAAACTTAGGCCATGGAATTGACTTGCACTGCACAGATAGGGGTTGACTGTGTTTAGATGGAAGCAGAAGCTGGAAAAAGAGTCCCTTGGAGACTAGGATGTGGGCAAAGGAAGGCTGAGGCAATTCTCAGAATCAAGTGACTGGGGGAGGGGCAGCGAGGTCATGAACGTGGCAGAGGAGCTGGGGATTGGCCCCATGACTGAGAGGAAATTGAAGACCAGTTGCCCCGCAGCCAGGCCAGAGATCAATTGAAAGATAACAAAATATTTCCAAAGCGCTTAGAAATTAAATAGCACATGCTAAGTAATCTATAGGTCAAAGAGGAAGTCAGTCTCAAGGCAAATTTTTAAAATAAAAGAAAATGAATGAAAATGAAGACACAACATATCAAAATTTGTGGAACATAGTTAAAGCAGTTGCAAGAGGAAAATTTATAGCATTAAATGCATACATCAGCAAAGAGGGAAAGTCTCAAATCAATAAAATTTGAGAACCTGTCCCTTGAGAACCTAGAAAAAGAACAAAATAAACCCAAGGTTTATTATAATAAAGAGGAACAATCCACGAAATTAAAAGCAGAAAAACAATGTAGACAATCAATGGAGAGTTTGCTGTTTGATAAGATCTAGCAATATTGACAAAGCAAAAAATCACATATGTCTCTCAGATTATAGATTTTAGAGATTATAATATCTATGCTGGAGTGAAACAGGATAACATTACAAATGCTACAGGCATCCAAAGGACAGTAATGGAATACCATGCACAAGTCAACATGCCTAAGTTTGATAATGTACATAAAATGGACCAATTCTTTAAAAAGCATGAACTATCACAACGCACACAGTTGAAATAGATAATTTGAAAAGCCCCGTATCTATTAGGAAACTGAATTTATAATTAATTTTCTGAAAAAGAACTCTCTAACCCAGATGGTTTCACTAAAGAATTTTACCAAACTTTCAAAAAAGAGAGGTAAGTCCAATTTTACAAACTCTCTTAAAGGAAATAGGAGAGTAAGGAAACTTCCCAACTCATTCTAGGAAGCCAGCCTTACCCTCACACTAAAACCAGATAAAAAATGGTACAAAAGAAGCAGAAAGGAACAGGGATGGAAGGAAGAAGAATGGAAGGAAGGGAGGAAGGGAGGAAGGGAGAGGAAACTGCAGATCAACATTAATCATGAATATAGATGGAAAAAATTCTTTTTTTTTTTTTCGATACTAGGGATTGAACTCAGGGGTACTCGACCACTGAGCCACATCCCCAGCTCTATTTTGTGTTTTATGTAGAGAAAGGGTCTCACTGAGTTGCTTAGCACCTCGCCATTGCTGAGGCTGGCTTTGAACTCATGATTCTCCTGTCTCAGCCTCCCTAAGTGCTGGGATTACAAGCTTGTGTCACCGCGCCCGGCTGGAAAAAATTCTTAATCAAATGTTAACAAATAGAATTATGCAACTTATAAAAAGAATTATATGCCATGAATAAATGGGGCTAGTTCTGGGGATGTAAGACTGGTTCAATATTTGAAAATCAATGAATAATTTAATGTAATCCACCCTATTAATAGTCTAAAGAAGAAAAATCACGTGAGCATGTTGGGCAGCACAGAAAAACCACTTGACAAAATTCTGTACCCATTTATGATAAAAAAATCTTTATGAAAGTATAAATAAAGGGAACTTTCCTCAAGTTGGTAAAGAATGTCCATAAAGCTGGGCGTGGTGGCGCATGCCTGTAATCCCAGCAGCTTGGAAAGCTGAGGGAAGAGGATCATGAATTCAAAGTCAGCCTCAGCAATAGCGAGTCCCTAAGGATTTTGCAAGATCCTGTCTCAAAACAAACAAAAACTTCAAAATGGATTACGAACATCAATGTAAATTGTAGAATTATAAAACTTTTAAGGAAAAAAAAACATGAAGAGAAATCTCTAAGATCTAGGTATCAGCAACAGTTGTTAAATTTTAAAACCAAAATTTTGATCTGTAAAAGGAAAAATAATTTGGACTTTACCAAAACTAAAAACATTCCATTTAGAGGAGATCTTTTTGAGAAGACACATCTCTCTGATTAAGAGAAGATATTTTCAAACTATGTATCTGACAAAAGACTAATATACAGACTATATAAATAAAATTCATGCCAGGTACTGTGGTGCACACCTGTAATCCCAGCAATTTAGGAAATTGAGGTAGGAGGATCGCCAGTTCTAAGCCAGCCTCAGCAATTTAGTGAGATCCTGCCTCAAAACAAAACAAAACAAAAATAGAAAAGGCTGGGGGTGTAGCTCAGTGATACAGTGCCCCTAGGTTCAGTCCTCAGTATTGAAACAATAATAGTAACAACATGTACAACTATTAAAGTTAAAAAGAAGAAGAAGAAGAAAATGGGCAAAAGACATAAAAAGATGGTTCACTAAAGAGAATATAGAGATGGCAAAATTAACACACAAAAAGATGTTTCACATTGTGAGCCCTTAGGGAAATGCAAATTGAGCTCATTATGACAGATTGCTATATACCTACCAGCACAGCTGGAAGAAAAAAAATAATGACAATACCAGGTGCTGTTCAGGATGAGGAGCAACTGGATCTCTCATACTTTGCTGGTGAAAATGTAAAATGCTAGTCACTCTGGAAAACAGTTTGACAGTTTCTTTTAAAAACTAAACATGAAACTACCAGAAGACCTAGTCATTATAATCCTGGAAATTTATCAAAGAAAAATGAAAATTTTTAAAAAGAAAAATGAGAACTTATGTTCATGCAAAAACCCATGCACAAATGACTATAGGCAGCTTTATTCATAAGAACCCAAACGGGTCACAAGCCAGTTGTCCATCTATGGGAGATGTATCCAGAGTGGGCTAAGGCAGATGTTCACATGTGGAATATACAGTAGCTTTCCAGGGAAAGCACCCGACTGAGTTAGAGTTAAGGTGCCTGTTGAGGGCTGGGGAGAGAAGAGAGACCACCCACTATGGGATCCAAAGAGTTCAATCTACAGTTGGGTTCATTGTGAACTGAATGTTTATGTATTCATTTAGTGATGCTGGGGTTTTGAACCCAGGGCCTTGTGCACACAAGGCAAGCACTCTACCAACTGAGCTATATCCCCAACCAGGAACTGGATCTTTAAAGTCACAAGTTTCCCAGATCTGTGAATACTGCCTCAGTATGGCAGCCTCCTTGGAGATAAAGGAGAATGTATTTTTCTTCTTTCACAGGGATGTGACTTGCTACCCACTTTCCTACCCACAGTACAACCTGTGAGCCACTTCATGGGTGAAGTGACCCGTTGTGTGGAACACACATTTTTTTTGTGTGTGTGTGGGGGTTGTGGGTGCCTATGTAGTATGTATAAGTATATACCATGTAATATGTAATCCAAAAGGATAGAACTAACCAAGTCAGCTAAGGGACGCCGGTATATATTAGGCACGTGTTCCCCCAAAGTACCACAAGATGGCAGCACACGCGCACAGCATTTAAAGCTCCCGTCCGCCGACAAAACGTTGAAACTCAACAGTCCACTGGTAATTCCCCTGCCGCCCTGGAAAACCCTACACTTATAGCGCATGTTTTTGTACGCTAATATGTTGCAAGCACGCGCAGCATTTGTTGAGGTAAATACAAAGATTTTAAAGATGACAAGAGTGCTCAGCAAATTTTGCTCCTGAAGACAGAAGTGAATGACACTTTTATTAAGAATCTGTTCAGCACAAATGATTTACTGGTCATCTCTCATAATTGCTGTGGTTCGTTTATTAAGAATTTAACCCGATGTCCGGCATATAGTCAAGTCCTTACATACATTATCACATTAAACTATACTGTTTCCACCTGGAACAGATGATTATCCTCATTTACAGATGGGGAAAAGGAGGATTAGAGCCCTTAGGAGTTTCAGTAATGAAATACAGCTGATGAGGACTGAGGTGTAACTCGGTTTAACCCCGCTTGCCTGACCTCCAACAAACCTCCAGTACACGACCTCTCCTCTAGGTGGCGCACGTGCCTAAACTGTGATTGCTTGGTGATCCTTGAAGTCTGTCCAACATTCTTAAAGGGTCTTTCTCTCCATTAAAAATATTTTGCAATTGTTTGTATGCTCACTCTAACCACCTACCGAGAAATCCCTTATCTTGGAATTAGTGATAACAGTGATTAGCAATTTATTATCAAGAAAAAGTTTCATCTCTTGTACACTGTTGGTGGGTTTGTTAATTAGTTTATCAGTATGGAAATCAGCATGGAGGTTCCTCAAAAGACTAGGTATGGAACCACCATATTGACCCAGCTATACCACTCCTCAGTATTAATCTTAAAGAATTAAAGTCAACAATGGATAAAGGAAATGTGGTGTATATATACAGTGGAATATTACTTAGCCATAAAGAATGAGATTATGGCATTTGCTGGTAAATGGATGGAACTGGATACTATCATGCTAAGTGAAATAAGCCAATCCCCAAAAACCAAAGGTCAAATGTTCTCTCTGATATGTGGATGCTAACACACAATAAGGAAGAGGGAAGAATAGAAATTCATTGGATTAGACAAAGGAGAATGAAGGGAAGGGAGGGGGTGGGAATAGGAAAGATAGTAGAATGAATCAGACTTAAATTTCCTGTGTTCATATATGAATACCTGACCAGTGTAACTCCACATCATGTACAACAACAAAAATGGGAAATTATACTCCATGTATGTATAATATGTCAAAATATACTCTACTATCATGCGTATATACAAAGGACAAATAATAATAATAATAATAAAAATTTAAAAAGAAAGTCATCATACTATAGCAATACATGCTCCCCATGTTTGTAGCAGCATAATTCACAATAGTCACATTATGGAACTAGCCTAAGTTTCCATCAATAGATGAATGAATAAAGAAAATGTGGTATATAAACAAAGGCGTTTTATTCAGCCATAAATAAAAATGAAACTATATCATTTGCAGGAAAATGGACTGAACTAGAGACCATTATGTTAAGCAAAATAAGCCAAATTCAGAAACCAAGGGTTGTCTGTTTTCTCTCATATGTGGAAGCTAGAGAGGAAAAAGGGAAAGAAAGGTGGCAGTAATCTCGTCAAATTTGAGGGGAGAGATGTAGAATAGAGGAAAGGGACCAGGGGAGGGAGGAGGGAAAAGAAAAGGGGAAATACTGGGGAATGATATTAGCCAAGTTATAATGTTATATATTATGTAAATATGGATATAGAACAACAAATCCCACCATTATGTACAACTATAATACACCAATAAAATATATGGGAAAAAATAAAAAGGTTCATAAGATTCTTTACAAGGGTACTTGATTTTTTTGTTTTTCACTTCAATTGTATAACTAAAATTACACAGATACCCAAAATTCTATGAATTAACAACTCCTGGAAATGACAAATCACAGGTAAGCATAAACAGCTACCTTCAAATGGCAGCTTCCAGCCATGTTTGGTTTGATGTTGAGTAGTGGGGAAATAACATCTTATTTTAACTTTAAAAATTAACTTTGCAAAGTTGACTTTTTCCGATGCCCATTTCTGTCTGGGAGTATGGAGGCATTAAGATGCTAAATATTCCATAGAACTTAAGTGATAGAATACTGAAAAGAATGCAAAGATAGGCAGACAGGTAAAAGGGAGACAGGAGAAGTCTTTTTGACATACATCTACTTTATCTATATATAGAATACCCATGGGGATCCTGCCTCCTCTCTGCCATCCCAGCTCAGCAGTTCATGTTCACCTCTCCACACCCCAATCCAGGCAGCAACTTGGTGGAAGAAGAGGAAAAAAATCAATTGAGGATAAAATAAATAGGGAGGGCTGGGGATATAGCTCAGTTGGTGGAGTGCTTGCTTTGCATGCACAAGGCCCTGGGTTCAATCCCCAGAACCACAATAAATAAATAAATAAATAAATAAATAAATAAATAAATAAATAAATAAATACGGAATCACAAACACCTTTCCTTTTTTAACTGAAAATGCCAAATCGTACCAAAGGGAATTTAGCATATGAATTTTCACTAAAAAAATCTTTAATTTCTGACTTGCACATTTATGATATATGTGATTTCCATAAGTGATATGAAGTTATATAAGGTGGGCATTATCTCTCTTTTACCAATCCAGAAACTTGTAGATTTTCTAAGTGATAGATCTAGGGGGGAAAAAAAATAATTTACAAAAGTGGAGTGTTTTGTGCCCTTTCAAGTATAGTAAAATATCCCCTAGCTGGGTGTGGTAGTTCATGCCTGTAATCTCAGCTCCTGGAGAGGCTGAGGCAGGAGGATCAAAAGTTTAAAGCCAGCCTCAGCCACTTAGCAAGACCCTGTCTCAAAAAGGTGTGGTGGGCTGAGGATGTAGGTCAGTGGTAAAGCACCCCTGAGTTCAATCTCCACTGTGAAAAAGGCTGAGTGACTAGGGGACTGTCATGTATCTCAGACCAGCCCTGCAGATCCTCTGAGGTGAGTTTAGCCATGTTGAGTGAGACCACACGGCTCCCCTCCAGCTCTGTTCAGCTGTGTGAGTGCAGACAGCGGCTCAGAGGTGAGATGGAGGTAGAATGTGGTGAAGCCAGACAGGGCAAAGGCCTTGAGGGCACTTACAAGGAAGCGATTCCAATAAATGGCTGCAAAATGAAAGCTGGGAGAAGCAGAAAGTGAGAGCCTGAGAGAGGTGGACCACTGTTAAAGGGGATGAGATCCGTGCATTGGTGGTCTTGTTGTGAGAGGGTGTGATAGAGAGTAAGATGCACAAGATTTCTTTTGGAGAGGGGTGTCAGGACAGGGAAATGACCTTGAGAATGAACGGCTGAGGAGACAAGATCATTGGCAGAGAACTGAGATGCCAGTAGATTGGAAATGTTATTTACAAAGATATTGATAATATCAAGGATGGGAGGGTGTTAGAGAAAGTGACAGTGAGGCAGGAAGTGAAACCTTCAAGGAATAAAGTCCTCTGCCAGGCTTTGGTAGATGACTGTCACCATGAGGCTGGTGGGAGAAATGGGGTGTCATAGAAGAAGGGAAAATGTTCCAGGAAAGGAGCGAAGACACCCCGCTAGGCCCATGGATATGCAAACAGTGCATGAAAGAAGACATCGGCATTCTGAGAGAACAAGATGGGAAACAGAGGTTGCAGTTAGAGCTGCAAAGTCCAGTATGGTAGCCAGCCACATCTGGCTATTAAACACTTGAAAGGTCACTTGTGTGACTGAGGAACTGAATTTTTATTTAAACTTAATTCTACCTAAGTTAAAAACTGAATAAGAGTGAAATATTGTGTTAGTCAGCTTTCAGTTACTGTATCACATACCTGAAATAATCAACTTATAAGGAAGAAAGATTTATTTTCAGAGGTTTCAGTCCATGGTTGTTTGGCCCCACTGCTTTTGGGCCTGTGGTGAAGCAGCACTTCATAGCCGGGAGTATGTGGTGGAGTAAGCTGCTCACCAGGAAGCAAAGAAAGGAAGAGAGGACCAGACAGGGTCCCACCATCCCCTTCAAGGCCACCTCCCCAATGACCCCAAGAACTCCCACTAGGCCTCTTAAAGGTTCTAACCTCTTCCAGTAGCATGAAGCAGGGGACCAAGCCTTTAACACACGGGCCTTTGGGGGTCATTCCAGACCTGTACTATAGCAAATGTTTTCCTCTTATACACAGTTTATTGTTTTGATAGGATTCCATGTCACTTTAACTGTGGGAAATCCAAACTGAGATGTGCTCTACCTATAAAATGCATTTCTGATTTCAAAGAGTTAATGGGAAGATATAAAATATCTCACTAATATTTCTATACTTTTGGTGTGTTGAAACATATTGGGCTACATAAAATGTTATTAAAATTAATTTTACCTGCTCCTTTTATTTTTTTTAACTTATTTACTACTAGAGGATTTGGAATGGCATATATAGATCTCACTACATTTCTGTTGTTCAGTGCTAGTCTAGGGAAAGATGAAGGGAACATCGAGGGAAAAGGTTGAGATTGCTCCTCAGCCTTTTAGCTAAGATCAAGTGTTGTCTCTGTTCTTACCAGCTTAGTATCTGATATGTCCTCTACCCAAGGACAATACATGAAATAGACTTTTGGAAATAGGAGATGGAATAGGAGCCTGCTCTGTCTACTCCATGCATCAAACTGGTATTAAGTATCGCCAGTAATCATGCACCAATAAAGAAAAAAAGGATTGAGGACATACGGCATTTCACTGAGAAATGACCAAGCAGCACAGAGGAAAGGTTTCAGGGATGGTCAGGAATGGAAGAAGGGGTGAGAGAGTTAGATGCACAGTCATAGGGGCACAAGTGCCTCAAGGCTGAGGGACCACCTGGGTGTCTCATGATGCCTGGAATGAATAAACAGACACAAAAGTCATAAAGAGGTAAGTCCTGATTTTCTCAAAGCAGACATGGTGGTGAGGCTGTGAATGTTTTTAGGTAGGGAGGAGGCCCGGTGCTAGTTGGGGATCCCAATTCACTCCGTCAAAGGAGGCAGCGAGAAGAACTCGACAGGATTTGCTGATGGATTGAAGTGGGGTCTAAAAGTAAAAGAGGAATCGAGGGCAACTCTAAGATCTGAACTGAGCAACTGGAAGGATGGAGTTGTCTGTCATCAGATGGGGAAGACAGCTGGTAAAATGTTGGGGTGCACAGAGGGAGGACAGGAGTTCCCATTGGGATTTGTGAAGTTTGAGGTTCCTGCTAGACCTCCAACCAGAGATCTTAAAAAGGCAATTGGCAACAGGAGTCTATGGTTCAAAGGAAAATGAAACCGGAGGCATAGATCTGAGTATCTTCATCATATAGATGGTATTTAAAACAATGGACTGTGAATTCTGAGATCAAAGAATTGCACATCGATTAGAGATCAATTCATAGTCACCTCTGTCATTTTGAATAGCCATGGTATAAATATCTCCCAATTCATGTTTAAGGATGATTTTTAAAAGTGCATATATCTAATGATATTTGGCCCAATGTAATTTTATAGTAACTGTGTGTACTCTGGACACACACCAGCTTATAGACAGTACAAGGATCCAGAAACTAGACTGGCATTACCACATTTCATCATTCAGAGAAACTACAGCTGCTCATCCAGAACTTTCTACCTTCTGCTCACTCTCACCTCACTCCTGTCTCAGGGCAAACATTTCCCTACACACTTGGTATCTTGTTACAATGAACAAAATGTTGAGTGAGAGTCTTTTGAACTGAACCAGCCACAACACCCAGCTGTATTAGGTCCACTGGTGAACAGGCAAATCTCCAGTTTAGATCCTCAGCATAGTGCTGTCTGCCCAGAAATTAACCAACAGACTGCATTGCAAAGAACAAAAGGGAAATTACATTAGATGAATCATTCTTCCCTTTTTGTAGTTCCCTAGTTAGCTAAGAAAACACAAATAAACTGTTGATTATCACTGGTTAACCCTGGGTTGCTTCTGCATTCCACTTCCCTCTAGAAACCCCATGCCCCCCATGCAAGTATCTGGGAAGGCATTTAAAAGTGCTCCCGAGAGGTGCTGCTGACACTGCCCTCAGCCAGGCTGCACCTCATTCTTCAGTACCCACTTTCCTTGGACCCATTTGTGCTGCTACACCCTGTAGTGGGCTCCAATCTTGCCAGGAAAATGTCTGATTAATCTTCTGGACATTCCCCTGCCAAAACCCCTGCTGTGAACAGCACAGAAGCTCTCCATCCTCCTCCAGGCTGGCCAGGCTCCAACCCTTCTGTGCCATCTGGACTTCCACTAAGTGCTACACCCTCCACTGTGCCTGTTGGACCAGGACCAACAGGAATGCATCCTTCTGTGCCTCTCACCAGACCACCTCCAGGACCCCCAGCACCCTTTCCTCCTTCAGGATCATCATGCCCCTCTTCTGGTGGTTCTTAACCAGCCCCCTCTGTGCCAGGCCCTGGCCCCATAGAGCCATATTCTATACCAAATGTGCCCTTTGCAGAGCTACCTAGACCTTATGGTGCACACACACATTATCAGCAGCTGGTCTTTTAGGATCATGGGGACTCATGTCTTCTGAACTTTGTGCATCAGAATTGGGAGGACAGTGTCCTGTCCCTAATGTACTATAGCCATCTCCAGAGCTATATCTCACTTTTCTTCCTCATCAAGCATCAGAGGCAGCAATATCTGTTTCATGGGACATGGTGCCACCAGGAGCCTGGGCCCCCCAGCACCTGCAGGATCATGTCCCACACCAGAACTCTCTCCTACTCCCAGTAATCCTTTCCAAGGGCCTTTGGAATTTTCTGCTGCTCCATCAACAGCTGGTAGCCCCTGTTCCTGCCATTAAGTTGACAGTGGATGAAAAGCTGGCACTTTTCAAAGTGCATATATATATACATGCACATAAAGGCATGTATAAAAATCACTGGTTTCACTTTGAATGTTTTCAAAGGCATTCATGAAAGAACAAGGCAGATCTTCTACCCAGGCCATTCCCTGTAGTTGTCCACTCACACTACCCCAGTTCTTTAGAAGGAGCACATCTCTTGATTACTCTCTTATAAAGAAAACTGACATACTCTAGGGGTCTGCCATCAGAACATATACGAGTTATGTTTAGAGAACTTAAGCCAACTTTTTTTTTTTTTTTGGTACTGGAGATTGAACTCAGGGGCACTCAACCACTGAGCCACATCTCCAACCCTATTTTGTGTTTTATGTAGAGACAGGGTCTCACTGAGTTGCTTAGCGCCTCGCCATTGCTGAGGCTGGCTTTAAACTTGAGATTCTCCTGTCTCAGCCTCCCTAAGTGCTGGCATTACAGGCTTGCGCCACTGCACCTGGCCAAACAAGACTCTTCCCTTTATACAATGTGAATCAAGAATGTAGGGCTGGGGATATATAGCTCAGTTGCTAAAGTGCTTGCCTAGCATGTACAAGGTCCTGGGTTTGATCCCCAGCACCACCAAAAAAAAAAAAAAAAAAATCTAAAAATGCATGTCTTTCAGAGTGCCTTCTAGAATGTTTCATGTCTTGTATGTGACTTTCATTAAAAATATTTTTAGTTGTAGATGGACACAATACATTTATTTCATTTATTTTTTTATAGGGTGCTGAGGATCGAACCCAGTGCCTCACATGTATGAGGCAAGCACTCTTCCACTGAGCCACAACCCCAGCCCCTGTATATTCTTTTTGCATCCTTTGGTGTCACTATGACCTATGATGTCTTCTTTTCCCTGTTTCCTGTACAGGGAAAGGCCATACTCACATTCAGTTTTAGCTGTTTAGGGAAGAATTGATAATATTGTGCTTTTGCTGTGGCCATCCACCAGAAGGCATATAAAAAGTTTCTTGCTACTCCTTCTAATGCCAAAGCCAAAATGTTCAGGAGGTTCAGATGGGGGTCACACCCATTCCTCGCTATATACTTTTCACTTTGTGGTTTGAGCATCTTTTGACAACCACTGCCTACATTCACTGTTCCACTGATGTTTGCAAGGTGACAATTTGTCTGATTCTGTCATTCCTTTTGCTTTTTTTAGTTCAAATTCTTCCATAAAGGGAACTTGTCCTTATCAACTCCTTGATTTTCCTGAAATACAACTGAAACAGAAAGGGAGGATAAATGCTTGATTCTGTCCCTTTGTTTATAAATTGACAGAGAACTGGTTTGTGTCCCATTAGGTTCTAACAAACACCAGATTGGGGTTGTCGTTTTATTTTATAATTCTATCATGATGATATGTTTTAGTTCATAGACATCCATTTTGATGCCAAAACTGTCCTCTCTGGAGTCCCTTTCAAGATTGGCTCACCTGTTCTCACTTCATCCAAAAAGTCTTTGATGTTTTCCTTGTTTCTGGCACAAGAGGGCCCCCAGCTCTTGTGGAATGGAGAATACTTCTTAGAGACTTAGAATACTTCCCTAGAGGGAAGACCAGTTTTCCTCAAGATATATACTACAAGCATTCCTGAGTCATTTAAAAGGAAGCAGGAAATTAAAAATGTTTCAACAGAACCACCAGAAGTATTGTCATTAAAAATGAAGTTGTAAAATAGTAAAGAGTGATGTGGAAATTTTTCATTTTCTCTCTATATATACATACATATATGTATTAAGTTTTTAAAAAATATTTTAGTTATAG
Organism: Geosciurus inauris; assembly: GCA_004024805.1. Classification (NCBI taxonomy): domain Eukaryota; kingdom Metazoa; phylum Chordata; class Mammalia; order Rodentia; family Sciuridae; genus Geosciurus; species Geosciurus inauris. The sequence continues at coordinate 65,524 of PVHX01007821.1, read as the reverse complement.
ATGGATGCAATATCATTATGTGGTGCTGAGGATTGAACCCAGTGCCTCACATGTGCGAGGCAAGCACTCTGCCACTGAGCCACAACCCCAGCCCCACATTAAGTTTTTATTTTGAAATAGTTTCACAGGAAGTTGCAAATATGTACCTTTCACCCAAGTTTCCCTCAATGGTTCCATCTTACAGAATCCTAATAGAAACATAAAAAACTAAAAATTGACATTTAGCACAAGGTTGTGTACGGTTAGTTCTGTGTCGTATCACACGTGAAGATTCATGCAACCATCACTGCATTCAAGATACAGAACAATTCCATCGCTACAAATGTCTCCCACCTGCTGCCCTTTTAGAACCAGCTCCACCCTTTGCATGACATCCCTAACAGTTGGAAATTACTAATTTGTTTTCTACCGTTCTGATTTTGTTATCTCGATGTTATACAAATATGATCATACAATACGTGGTCCTTGAGATCACATATTGGCTTTCTATTACTTGATGTGATGCCACTGTTCAGGTTGCTATGTTCTGAAGTATCAATAGTTAATTGCTTTATTTTTTTAAAAAAAATTGTAGTTGTAGATGGACAGCATGCCTTTGTTTCATCTTTTTAATAATTTGTTTTGGTCAAAGGGGAGGGATGAGGAGGGGGCATGGGGGCAGGAAAGATGATGGAATGAGATGGACATCATAGCCCTACCTTCATGTATGACTGCATATATGATGTGAATCTACATCACGTACTACCAGAGAAATGAAAAGTTGTGCTCCATCTGTGTACAATGACTCAAAGTGCATTCTGCTATCATGTATACCTAAGTAGAATAAATTTAAAAAATAATTTGTTTTGATGGACAGCATGCCTGTTTATTTTTATATGGTGCTAAGGATCAAACCCAGTGCCTAACATATGCTAGGTAAGTGCTCTGCCACTGTGCTACAGCCCCAGCCCAGCTCATTGCTTTTTATTGTTGAGAGGTTTTTCATGGTCTAGATGTTTCAGTTTGCTTAACCATTCACCCATAGAGGAACGTTTTGATAATTTCTAATTTGGCAAAATAAAGCTGCTATAATCATGTACATGTTTTTGTGTGGGAGCAAGTTTCTCTGAGATAAATACCCAAGAGTGTGATTGCTGGTTCGTATTTTAATTGTATGGCTCTAGGCAATCAATCACCAATTTATTTTCTGCCTTTGTAGCAGGGTTTTGGAAATATTGTCTTGAGCTAAATTCAGTTTGTGGCCTCTTTTTGTAAACAGCTTTATGGGAACACGGCCAAGACTATCCATTGGATGTTACCATTGGCTAATCCAAGGAAGATGATGCTGTCCCCTCTAATCATCAGTTGCTAGAGGTACAATAAAGATATTTAGAGCTAGAGAGGGGTGGCAAAAGAGAAAGTCTGGGAAGGGACAAAGTAGGACGACAACTACTACCACCCCAATTGATAAGGGCTGATTTTAGTTTTCATAGTTCTCAGAAATGTGTTTTGAAGTGGCATTGCTAACCCATGGCTTAACATTCTGTGGTTTCACTTTTGTGAGGCCAAATGTAGTCTAAAAATATTAAAAGGAAAATTCCAGAAATAAAAGGCTCATAAATTTTAAATTCCATACCATTCTGAGTATTATGATGAAATTCCATGCCATCCCACTTTATCTGACCCAGGATATGAATCATTCTTTTTGGATCCTTAATGTTATTAAAAGTCCTGTGGTTGGTGCTTTATAGACAGATTCATGTTCTGCTTTCTGGAACAGGTTCTCTGGGATCCTTCTGCCCAAGGGAATCAACAGAGCCAGAGAGGAAGAAGGGTGGTATCTTGGGCAGAATTGCCAAGGTTGGACTCAAATTTGTGATCCTTCAGCCTCCATACCTAGCTCCAATTATATGAGTTTTGACATGTTTCTAAAGTGAACACAATACTGAATATATACACCACTCCTCAAAATCCCCTCATGCCTTTGTAATTCATTCCTCATTCCCCACTCCACCCCCATTGCCCTGCAATCACTTATCTGCTGTTATTGCAGATTAGGTTTCATTTCCTAGAAATTTATATAGACAGATTCATGGTACTTTTAAAATCTTCTTATACTCAGTAAAACTATTTTTATCACCTGCATTGTATGTATTAATAGTTGTTTCATTGATGAAATGTCCCTTTTTTTGCACAGCACTGGAGATTGAACAGAGGAGTATTCTACCACTGAGCCACATCCCAGCACTTTTTTAAAAAATATTTTTAATATTAGATACCTTTATTTTTATGTGGTGCTGAGGATCGAACCCAGTGCCTTACGCATGCAAGGTAAGCGCTCTGCCACTGAGCCACAACCCCAGCCTATACCCAGCACTTTTTATTTTTTGAGACTTGGTCTAAGTTGCTAAGGCTGGCCTTGAACTTGAGATCCTCCTGCCTCAGCCTCCTGTGTGGCTGGATATACATACAGGTGTGTGCCAACATGCCCAGTATGATACCACAATTTTTTTAATCCATTCACCTATTAGTAGACATTTAGATTGTTTCCAGATCAGGATTCCTTCATATATGGCTACTATGAATATTCATGTACCAGTCTTTATGTGAACATAGGCTTTCATTTCTTATGGGTAAACAGCTAGGAGTAGAATGGCCTAGCATATGGTAGGCATATATTTAACTTTAAAACAAACCATGAAACATCTCATACACAGTCTCAGAAGACAACGAATTCATCTTGTTTTATGGGTTATGAGATTTTAATCTACTTCAACCCACAGCAGCCCAGTAATTAAAAGGGGGAAATAATTCAGACTGCAACCTGCTCATGTTTAATAACTTAAAGAAGGAATACATGAGACTGAGTTTGATTCCTAGTATCAAAAAAAAAAAAAAAAAAAAAAAAAGGAAGCCAGGAAGCCCATCTTTATTGTCCACATAAACCCTACTCCAAATTTTTGAATCTTTTTTTTGTTGGTTGGTCTTTAGTCTTTAAAAGCAAGCAGACATTTATCATTCTCATCTTTACAATATGAATAGCTTTTCTCTTGCCAAAGTTAATATTCAAAGGAGTTCATTTCCTATGAATATTAACTAACATTATGAAACCATTTGTTATATAATTATTAAATATTTAAATATCAACATATTGCTTGGCTCCTGGCCATTTGTGAAGTCTATTTTCAAGAGACTACTACCACCCCAATTGATATGGGCTGATTTTAGTTTTTATAGTTTTCAGAAATAAAAATATCTTGGGTCTCTTTGTTACCAAAACAAAGATTAAATTTTATGAACAAAGTTCTCTATGCAAGCACTACATGAGGCATTCATTCCTTGGGTCTTGTTCTTTCCAAGTGTCATCTCTGGGTCTTTGTTGACCATCCATAAGGCCAGAGGCATACATCCTCTTGGAGTATCATTAGATACGTGACCAGAGGTCTAAGTTACACACATGATCTTGATTTCTCCAATCAACAACTCCTAAGAATGTTTCTGACAGTTCCTAAATAGAAGCAGCAATAAAAAGTCACCCATTGGATGTCACTCATGGGGTAAACCAAAGTAGATGATGCTGTCCTCTCCAATTATCAGTTGCTAGAGGTACCTAGAGCTAGGGGCTGGGTTATAGCTTAGTGATAAAGCGTTTGCCTAGCACATGTGAGGCACTGGGTTCAATCCTCAGCACCACATACAAAACCAACAGACAAATAAAAGTGTTGTGTCCATTTGCAAGTAAAAAATAAAAATAAAGCTGGCACAGTGGGCCAAGCCTGTAACCCCAGCACTTAGGGAGGTTGAGACTGGAGAATTGCGAGTTTAAAGCCAGCCTCAGAAACAGCGATGTGCTTAGAAACTCAGTGACACCCTGTCTCTACATAAAACACAAATAGGGCTGAGGATGTGGCTCAGTAGTCAAGTGCCCCTGAGTTCAATCTCCAATACCAAAAAATATAAATAAAAAAATTTTTTTAAATTAAAAAATAAAATATAAATAAGCCAGACATGGTGGCACATGCCTGAAATCTCAGTGGCTTGGGAGGTTGAGGCAGGAGGATCGTGAGTTCAAAGCCAGACTCAACAACTTAGTGAAGCCCTAAGAAACTCTGCGAGACCCTGTCTCTAAATAAAATATAAAAAAAGGGCTGGGGATGTTTCTCAGTGATTGAGCACTCCTGGGTTCAATCCCTGGTACCAAAAGAAAAAAAATAAAAAGACAACCTAGAGCCAGAGAGGGGTGGCAAAAGACAAAGTCTGGGAAGGGATGAAGTGGGAAGACAAGACAGGTTGGCATGAGAAGTTAAGTCTCTATGACTGGGTGAGGGATGCTGACAATATGGTTACATGCTAGAAGTTTCAGGAAGCAGGTTTCTGAGGTAGAACTGGAGCCAAATACCTTATTGGGCACCCTAACTTTTTACCTATCATTAGTGATGCGTAATGAGAAATTGTCTACAATAGACTCATTTAATGGACCACAGATAAAATGCCATAATAAGCACTCAAAACACAAAAGAGTGTGTATCACCTAACAAGCCTCTTTGGCACCTGGGAGATAAAATATTCATACCATCAAAGCAGTGTCTTATTATTCTTTATATCCTGACTCATACAAAAAGGCAACAAGGCAAGCAGCTATGAAGAGAATGGTAGTCAGCTACTCTGCGAATTCAGATAGGGAAAGGAAGGGCACTGTGCTTAGGCAAGGGTATTTATTCATTTATGCATAAAAGGCTCCAAGGCTATGAAGCTGGTCTTGCAAGGAGAGGTGAAATAAAAGAAAAATGATGGAGATGGAAGCAAAGTACAAGTGACATCTGAGTTCGTGAGTAGCAGGGTAGGACAGGTAGGCACTCATGGATGATGATTGGAGACAAGGCTGGGAAGCAACAGGGAAGCAGAGTGCTCCTGAAACAGAGCCACTCTGGCCACTTTGCTTTCAATACAGCGAGAGCATAGGCTGGGCTCCCGATTCACTAGGACACTGAACCTCCCAGTATTTTTATTTATTTATTTATTTTTTTTTTGTGGTACCGGGGATTGAACTCAGGGGTACTTGACCACTGAGCCACATCCCCACCCTATTTTGAGTTTTATGTAGAGACAGGTCTCACTGAGTTGCTTAGCGCCTCCCGTTGCTGAGGTTGGCTTTGAACGTGCTATTCTCCTGTCTCAGCCTCCCAAAGTGCAGGCATGAGCCACTGCACCTGGCACCAGTTGTTGCCTTATTACCACAATAAGTCAGATTAGAATTTACTTGAATTAGTAAATGCTGAGTACACGGATTATCTCATGTGGGAAGAAAAATGCAAGCTGCTGAACTGAAGCACAGTATATGAAATTCACATTTGAACATGTAAATGCCTGTAGTTACATATGCACGTCTGCCAAGGGTATATATTCTATCAGCCAAATTTTCTTGGGTGTAAATAACAGAACCTGCCTCTAAATGATATTAAAATAAAGGAATTTAATAGCGGGATGTGAAAGATCTCATAGAATTGGCAGGAAGGCCAAAGAGCAAGGACAAGAGTCAGGAAGATCTACTGGGTTTCATGGCAAAATTCACTTGTCATCCTGGAATGGAAACCGTCTAAGCACTTGTTCTAGCCTCTGGTTCTTCTGATTAAAACAAAATGATCCAGGAAAGTCCAGAGATTCAGCTGGTCTGGCTCTGTTGATGTGCCTAGACCTTGGCTGGGGGAAAGGAGGGCACTTTGTCTTACAGCTCTTAAAGACAACAGGTGAGAAAGAATTCCCAAAAAGGAAATGCTGCTTCCAAAAGAAGGTGGGTACTCAACCACTGAAGAACCACAAACCTCTCCAACTACACAGAGTTTTTTGTTTTTTTTTGTTTTTTTTTTTTGTGGTGCTGGGGCTTGAACCCAGGGCCTTGTGCTCATGAGGCAAGCACTTTACCAACTGAGCTATATCCCCAGCCCACACACAGTTATGTTCTTAATTCTGGCTTCCTGCAGGAAGAAGGCACTCACATCACACTCCTCTAGGATGGTGGTGATTTTTAACGGTGTTATGATGAGAGAATCATTCCAAACAAGCAAATCTTGGCTCCAAACTCACTACAGATGCATGCATGTGTGTCTGTTAGAATACATATTTCATAGGTCGAATTTCTTGGGTGTTTTAAGCAACAGGATCTGCCTCTAATATTAGAAGAAAATTATGTCCAGGAAAAAAGGACCAATTTTATAAAAATATAAAACAAAACTGACCAAAATAGAATATAAAAGTGCCCATGGGCCAAAAACCAAAATGAAAACACCTGATGACACTAGGATGATGGGCAATGTCCCAGGTGTCCTTTAATACCTACCAGTTATAAATCATTTACCTGGATTAAGATTGAGGTGTTGGAGCTCTCAAGTGAGGCAACTGCAAGGCAGAAGTTGGAAAAGGGAAGGAAAGAGACAAAAACATCACAAAATGACAACACACGAGGAAATGACATGCTAAGAGAAAAAACAATAAAATCAACAATCAGAATACCCTGAAAAAGATTTTAAAACAAGTTGAGAGTATTCAAAGAGATAAACAGAAGTTACATTTTCATTAAAAAGAGAACTGTGAACTTATTTTATTTACAAAAACAAAAAATGAAATAAAATCAGATGAATATAAAGAATCACTTAGAAAATTTGGAAAGAAAAATATGGATTAATTAGTATTTAAAATAAACAGTATGCTAGATATGGTAAAAGAGTAAATAAGCAAATTGAAACGGGAAATTTTCTCAGATGCAACACATAACACACACACACACACACACACACACACACGTCCCTCCTTTCCACTTAGATATCCAATAGGCAACTACAATTTTTAGTCACAAAACACCATCTTCAAATCACATCTCTACCAAAGGAAATAGAACAGGTTAAAGTACAGCTTACATTCCCATGACAATCTAGGGGGCGGGGGAGAAGGAGACCTAAAAATCATATCTCCCCCCATCTAACCTTCTCCATTGTTCTTAGAACACTCTGAATTATTTTAACTAATTCAGCAAAGTAGCTAGAGTCATGATCAATTAATAAAATTTAACTGCTTGTTATTGAAGTATTTGAGGAAATATAAAACAAATTTTAAAAACCTATTTTAAGTAGTATTTTAAAATCTAAGAACAGGAGGGCACAGTGGCCTACACCTGTAATACCAGCAATTCTTGGGAGGCTCCAACAGAAGCTCAGTAAGTTCAAGGTCAGCCTGAGCAACTACCTGTCTCAAAAAACAAAAACAAAAAATAAAACATTAAAAGGGGGGGGGGATATTGAGCAGATATAGCTCTGAGTTCAATCCCCAGTACCAAAATCTTAAAATGAAATCTAGAAATAAACTTTAAAAAGCACACAACACCTAAAATGGAAACTCATTTTACTGTAAAACACTTTGAATAAATACAGACATACTGTGTTCTGGATAGAACATCATGTTTTTAAAACAATCTATCCCTCTTATATTTTTAATATAGCAAATCAAAATGCCGTGGAGATTTGGATTTTTTTTTGTCATTTGATAAGGTGATTCTCAAGTTATTAAAGGTATGTGATGAAACTTTTAAAAATTAAAAAAAAAACTGGGTAACTGCCCTATCGTATATCATAATACAAGGCACATACCTACATAGATTCATTAATTGAATCTTGTGGCTCAGTGGTAGAGTGCTTCCCTCGCATACGTGAGGCACTGGGTTCGATCCTCAGCACCACATAAAAATAAATATTGTGTCCATCTACAACTAAAAAAAATATTTAAAAAAAATAAAATTAAAAAAAATCATGGAGGAGTCCAGGAGTCACAGCACATGGGAAGGGGCAGGATGGAAGCAGTGTGATGAAAAGAGGGAAGGAGAAAGAGCTTTGCTCAAGTATATATAGTAAGCAAGAAATGCCCACTCATTCTAAGTGGAGGTGGGAACAGCTGGCTAGGTGAATCTGGAACTTGCGGGAGAGGTCTGGGCTGCAGAGAAACATCCGAAACCACAGGATACTGCTGAACTTTTGCTAAGCCTTTATTGCTTTCTTCCTTTGAAATGATGTCATCTGGCTTACAAGTTAGTCTCTGAAGTTCACCCACCTACATTTATGTTTTCCATTTGAGGAAATGGGTAGAAGTATACTGGATGAATTTAATTAGACAGACTAATTAAAATATTTCTTTTATTCCTATACTACTTTCCTCATTATTTTTAACAATTTCTTTTCACATCATTTTCCTTCTTTTAAAATCATTGACAAGCTTTTATCTCCTATGCATACACGAAGACTATCTGGCACTCACAGTATCTTCTCCATTGTTAAAATGGCTCCTTCATTCCTCAAAAAATTCGACTATACCCTGGCCATTGACTGTGACTCAAATTGGTTTCACAACTGTCCTGATTGTCACCCCATTCTGTAAGAGTTCAAGAGCTCATGAAGTCTTTGTTCCAACCCATGATCTCCCCTCATTACTTCCAACACACCCTTGTATGGCAGTCTTACTAAGCTCTCTTGCATTTAAGCAAATCAAATCTATTTCTCAAACTGTACAAGCCTGCTAAGAGATTATATTTGAATTAATTTCCAATCATGAATGCCAGAATAATACAGTATTTTTCTAACATGAATAACTTGCTTTCTACCCCGCAAGTATATGATCCAAGGAGGAAATAAAAATACAAATCTCAATTAACAGGATTCTATTGTCAACCTAGAGTACCAAACCAGTAATACTGTGGAAGACACAATTCAGTCACAGCTATAAAGAAAAAGCACCAAGGCAGCACCTTTTTCACTACCAGTCCAGCAGCAAGACTCTGGTACACCATACTGACCCAGGAAAGGAAAAACCAAGTCCAGTGGAAAAATAACACCTATTTCCCACTTACATCAATGAAATAATAACCACCATTCCTGTAATTCTTATCAAGTGTGAAGCAGAAAATTGGGTGGTCTGTCAAATACGTGACTCCAAGCAATTGGGGTAGAGGAAAAACTCCAGATGTAAACACACAAACACATGAGCAGACACACTTCAGATAATACAGTCAAGCATGCCACACAAAACTGCTTATTGTGAAACAATCGGAGTTAGGAAACTAGGATTGTTGCCACCACTGTTTATTTATCTAGTTCATAACTAAGCATAGCAGTGCCTGCCCTTATGGGGCTTACAATCTTATTAGGGAAGTACAGAAGGTACACAAAACAGCTGGACTGTAAGGAAGCTCATGCGAAGAGCCACAAGACTTCAAAAGGCAGTGTAGTTTAAGAATGCAGGATTAGAAGTCATGGAATCCAGGTTCTAGTCCCAATCTTGTAAATCAGATAACCACTCTGGGATTAACCCAGCAGAAAAATGTAGAAGTGAGATTTAGAGGCTGTCTGCACTTGTTTCCATCATGATTTGGATCAAAAGCTGAGGCAAGTTTTATGGAGGAGGAGGCACCCAAGCGGGATACTGACGGAAGGCAGAGAAGGCATTTCAGACAAGGAAAGCGGCACTGAGGTAGGCGTAAGCGTGGCTTTGGAGAGGAGAAGAGAGACAAGTGTCACACAAAACAATGGAGAGGTAAGCAGTGGCAGGAAGCCAGCTGCGGTATCCCTCAGACACCACCCACACAGAAGTGAACTGTGTACCTCACATTCACATCCAGCAGTTACAGAACACAATTCCAGAGAGAAAATACCAGAGAACAATGGCGGCCTTTTATCAAACATTTCACTCTATTTCCAGAAAGTATAAAATAATTGAACATTATAACTCTACATTTCAAAATTGACATCAATAAGCTGTCCCAACTGTCAAAATGTAAACCAATTCAAAGTTTACATTCATACTAAATATAACTATGTCTCTTAATTCAAAAGGACATTTGATACAAATTGTATTAACCCAGCAATTCCAACTTTTTTTTTTTTTACTATGTTCCATGTACTGTGGAAATAAAAATGAGTAAGACAAGGACCCTGCCCTTGAAGAGCCTACATCCTGGTAGGTGAGCACACATCAACTACCTTTATTTAGAATGCACTGTGAGCCACAGCATGATGAATGTGAAAGCATAATGTTACCGGTTAAAAAGATGGATTCCTCCCTCTGATGGGGTTTGGCAAGGACACAGAAAAAGTGGACAGCTCAAAGAGAAATGAGTTTATCAGGGAGAAAGTACCTGGGAAGGAGAGGACTTCTGGGAAGAGGGCAGATGGGCACAAATGGGGTAATGTGGAGTCATGATCTGTGCAGGTTCTAGCACAGGTGCAGCATGGCTGGAGGACAGCATAAAGGGTTAACAGAGGCCTGGACTTAGGCCTATACACATTTATTTTAACGCTTTACTCTCATTTGTTTCTAAGTCAGGAAGAGATAGGAAATTAAATGAGCAGACAGGAAGTAAGTAAAGCGATCATAAGCAGTTACTGTAAGCTCCTCTCAGCAAATTAAACTGTTGGCAGCCCATACCCCATCTCCTTTCCTGACACCTCTTTTCTGCCCACTCCCCATTATGATCTGCTTCCCCTCTGCTCCCAAGTCATCACAGTGGAACTGGAAGTGAACAGGCCCAGGGAAGAGCAACAGGATGGGAACAGAAACACACATACATGGCTGAAGGGAATGGTCACTGCATTGTACAAAGGTCTGCAGAAAAAGTAAACTAATTCCTTTTCAGTTTTCTAAAGTCAACCAATCCACACCAACATGTTAAAAAATTTCATTCAACATGGGAAAAGTATATAGAACCATTATAGACTATTTTCCACTAAATATCAGTGTTACAATACCATAGGATTTCCAACCCTATCTTCACACAACCAAGATCTGACCAAAAGTGCATCACTTAGCTTAAAAAATAAAAAGATGACAAGGTGTAATTTCAAGTCTTAGGTTCTCGGACACTATCAAAATATGTCAATACATGAATAAATTGTCTTGTGAAAAACACACAGTAAAAGGTAGATGAAATTAGTCATCCCTTTAGGGTAAAACACTAAATAATCAATTTCTCATTATAATAACATTATAAAACCATTCTACAAAAGTAATAACTTCTTGAAATTCCATTTTATAATGAAGAAAATAAATCTGCCATTTTATTTAACATTCATTCTTAAGTTATAGATATGTCAATACAATCTGCTTCTAATGAAGGCAACCTTAGTATAATCCTAAAAACATGCATATACACTCAATAAGATGTTCCACATTTCTAAATAAATTACATGCATGATATATATTAACCAATAAAGAAAACCAATATAAGAATCCAGGACATTTATTTTTCTGCATAGAGATTTAACTACTGTACAATACGCACAAAAAACCCACAAAGCAACAGTGTGTAATAGGTAGTGAGAGAGACTTAAAATAAGCATATGTAAAATGCCTTAGTTGCTTTTTTTTTTTTTTTTTTTTTAGGCAACAAAATATTTTCAGTCCTTGACATCTTCTCACACCTACCTAGCACCACAGATGCAAGGACTTAACAGTAAACATGTATAATAATCACATGCTTAAAAACTAAAGCATGCACTCAATCTAATTTATACGTTGTGATCTACTCTACTAAGTATGCAATATACATTTCTAGTATTTTATACATTAAATTACCCTGCAGCATTTAAAAATTTTAACATTTATGCAAAACAACTTTTTAAAGATTTATGAAACAAGTTTCAAGGTTCACCTCCAGGCTGGTTTGGTTAAGTGGGGAAATGGCAGCAGCCTCAAGGTTCATACTGAATGAAAATGGTATACGTGTATGTCAATCCATGTAAAAAATACCTATATACACAGATGGCACAAAGATTTGTGCAGTTGGAATCACCAGTGCAAATGCATGCATTTGAGGTACTTATTTGTTCCATGGTCAGGTATAATTATGCGTAGTCATTTTCCTCAAGTGCTAAAGATTTCAGACCTGATCAAATGAAAAGCTAAGAGTAAATATGAAATATTTATATTGTTAATTTCAAAGTGCTATGCTTTTAATGAAGATTTGTTTAACATTATAGGCTTAAATATTTAGTTTAAAAATATTTACCAACCAATAAAATTTTCTCATTGTATAGAGACTGACTGGAAATTATACCTGGCCAAGTGATTTAAGTAGCATATTCGAAATTCTTGCAAGAACTGTAGTGAAAGAGTGAAATACTTCATTATTGCTTCATTAGACTGAGAAACCCAAAAGGCATAGATAAACAATGCTCAACGATGAAAACTAATTACCCAGAACAGCAGTACATGCCCCCAAATGGCCTCTATGCAATAAAAACTAAGCATTCTCCACGTTATCAATGCCATTGGCATCCACATGGATATCAGTCTCCCCACACAAAGAGGAGGGAACAAAGCGGCTAACAGTGGGACACAAACAGCTCTTAAGCTCTGGCAATTCCTGCTTCAGGCGTTCCAACTGCTCCACTTGGAATATATTTGGCTGTTCAGGCATCCAATCATATATCCTATGGTGAAACAAACACAAAATATATAAAATAGTGTAATTTTCTGTCTTATGTAAGACCTGCCTGACTTAACCTTGTCACGAGAATTCATTTGCAAAATGTCTGGAACATCCACATTACTGTTTTTCTTTTGTTTTATTTTAAATACAAAAGCATCAGTTCTATTTAAAAATTTTTCTTCTTCCTAGTCTAATAACCCTGAAGAGCAGCACTGCCCTTTCGTATTCCTGATACAAAAGAGCTGATTATAAACCAATCGAATTGGAAAAGTGAAATCTACAGATTACTAGTGACTTTGAAAGTATCTGCCACTCAAGTGATTCAATTGGCAATGCCTCAATTTACAAATGGAAACCTCCTGAGAGCTAGCATTCATACTGTTCTGACTTCAAAGTCACTGAAGATCAAGGTGAAAAAACTGCCCACTAGTGTGAGAACTGCCCTACCTCCTCTTTGTAATACAAAGCCCACAGAGAGTCTCCCATGACTCAGGAGCACTGGCATCACCCACCAGCAGAGAAAGGACAGAATGGTCTCTCACACCACATTTCAAAGCCAAATAAGTGTACAGGAAAGGGTGAGAAACTTTGCACAACATCACAGCTGGGAAAAAGTTATTAAACAAGATTTAAAATAATAACATCTTTAAATATCTGATTCTAGTACAACAGATTTCATTAGACATGTGAGAGAATGAAAAGCGACCTTTGGGTCAAGGTATGAGACAGAACAGAAACATCTAACTTTACTCCTTTCCTATGTTCCATTAAACATAAAGGGAATTTCTTTAAAAAGAGAAGAAAAAAATAAAGCATGAGTATGCTTTTTACAGATACAGTGGTGTGCACACCTGTGACTCCAGGTACTGGGAAGGCTGAGGCAGAAGGATCTCAAGGTCAAAGTCAGCCTGGATAATTTAGTGAAACCCTGTCTCAAAAAATACGAAGGGATGGGGGTATAGCAGGTATGGCTCAGTGAAGAGCACTGAGTTCATTCTGTGGTACTAACACCCACACACACACACACACAAAAGCCGAGTATGAGAAAAATTCAAGAGACAGTAGTAAAATTGAAGGCTAGAAAACAGATGGATAAGTAACAACTAGAAGTTTCTAAGCACAACCAAAAAGACCAAATCACAAGCCAGTAGTGGGAAAAACAAAAAGGTAGGGTTAAAAGCAGCAAATTCCTCTTGAATTGAAGTGAAAGAGAAGGGAGCAAAAAAGAAAGGATAAGGTGAAGACACGGAGCAGCAGTAAGCATTTTTCTCTACTTCCAGCTGCTGGGGCTGTGCCTCCTTCACTCCAGACTCTCTGAATATAACTGGATGTCTCTTAGAACGGAAGATAACTGGGGCTGAAGATATAGCTCAGTTAGTTGGTAGAGTGCTTGCCTTACATGTACAAGGCCCTGGGTTCAATCTCCAGCACCACAAAAAAAAAAAAAAAAAGGAAGGTAACTGGACCAGGTGAGAGATTGGGCATTTTACAAACCACCACCATGGCCACAGCACCAGGGGAATTTAGAGATGGCATATACCAAATGCTAAAGAGAGAGACACCCTTCCTATCCCACCTCTCTTCCCTCATTCGATTCCTGGCAGCGAGCCTTGGATCAGCCATTAAGAATATACACATATTCTTATGAGAAATTTGAAGTCAAAAGTAAATTCTTGTCAGGCTTGGTGGCACATAGCTCCCAACAACTCAGGAGACTGAGGCAGGAAGATTTCAAGTTCAAAGCCAGCCAGGGCAACTTAGCAGGACCCTGGCTCAATGGGAGAGTGCAATGGGATTCAATTCCTAGCACTGAGGAACTGTGTGGGAGGGTGCAGAGGGGTAAAGTTCTAAATCTACAGAATCATCCCACAGTACAGACCAGATCAACCCCATTCATACCTCCAGAGCTTCCAATAAGGTTTGCAAGTCCCAACCTCACCATGGAAGGAAGCCTTGCATTTCCAAATGGTTCATAAAGTTTTTAAGATGAAAGAGCAGGACTAGGGATATAGCTCAATGATAGAATCTTTGCCTGACATGTATGAGAACCTGGGTTCCATCCTTAGCACCAGAGGGATTAAAATTCTTATAGAAAATTCTAACAGAAAATGATTTTTGCTACAGAATCTGGGCTCGGTCAAATTCTGGACACATAGAACCTAAAAACATTTACAGGGACACAGAGAACACCAGCAAGTTGCTGTTCTCAGAATGACACTTGTGCCCACAGAGGTCAACCAATTTGTACTGGAGCAGTCCCAGGAAAGAGAAAGGCATATTACGGCTATCATTCCAAGACAGCCACTGCCACTCTAGCAGCCCTGTAACCTAAGGACAGTGTGTCCTAGTGAGCATGAACCAGTCTTATTTAAATATGGTGCATCTGAACTATGTACTGATGCGCTTTCTACAATACCTGACAGGATTAGAATGCTTGGCCCTACTCCTGAGAACTGGTGGTGGGCTACAATGCAGCAGGAAATACTGAACAGCCCACTCCAGGTGACCATAAATAGTTCCTGTTGTACTTCCAATGCCTGAACCACAGGCAGATGCCTGATGGTGCTGGGATAGAGACCTAGTGGGTCACAAAACCAGTTTAGAAAGTTAACATTTGCATTTAACAAGTACATACTCATGAATAGGGAATATTCAAGGCACATTACTTTTTAATTTTGTTTAGGTAAACCCTTTTAAATATACATGTCTATGTGTGTCATGGTTTGCAATGTAAAATAGGTTGGGGGTCAAAAAGGTCTGAAAGATATTGTCCTAAAGAAACTTTATACTATATTCCAGGAAACCTGGTCAATAATGTTCACAGCAAAGACTGGGAATGTAGCTCAGTGGTAAAGCACTCGCCTAACATGAATGTGTGGGGTCCTGGGTTCAATCCCCAGTGCTGCAAAAATGATGATGATGATGATGAAAATAATAATAAAAATAAGTTAATAGTTCACAGCAATACTGTGCATAATAACAAAAACCTGAAAACAACAAAAATGTTCTTAAAAATAGAACAATGGAATAGCCATGAAAATGATTCATAGCTATATGCAATATATTAATTTTAAGACCATATTGATAAAAGTATAGAGTTTAAAATTATGTAAAACTCAATGGCTAATTATTCTAAGGAAAGAAACAAGAGCCGGGCGCGGTGGTGCACGCTTGTGATCCCAGCACTTTGGGATGCTGAGACAGGAGAATCGCGAGTTCAAAGCCAGCCTCTGCAACAGCCAGGTGCTAAGCAACTCAGTGAGATCCTGTCTCTAAACAAAATACAAAATAGGGCTGGGGATGTGGCTCAGTGCTCAATCCGGAGTTCAATCCCATGTGCAAAAAAAAAAAAAAAGATTAAATTTTTAAGAACAATAATTTTTGTTAAGTGTTTATATATGAAGGAGTAGATGAGGGAATGGGATTATATAGAAGCACACAGGGACTTAAAAACTATCATGGTGTTTCCTTTAAATATAAGTATCTGTTGTATTGTTACCGTATTATGTTCGTTTTAATCATCTAAGCAGAAAAATGACGAGCTGGGGACTCAGTGGATAGCTCAGTGGTTAAGCACTTGCCTAGCATGCATCAGGCCCTGAGTTTAATTCATCATCTTCCAAAAGAGGGGTGGCAGGGGCAATTATTTACTCTATCAGGCCAGTACTATCCTTGATACCAAAACTAGACAACCATTCGACTAAGGTAAATTAAAGGCTATCCTACTCATTTTCATAAATGTAAAACTTCCAAACAAAATATTAGAAAATCAAATGCAGTTTACATATCACAAAATATCACAAAATCATGATTAAACATGAAATCTGTTTTCATGTCTTTGTAGAGTAAAATAGATTTTAATAATCTAAAACACCCACTTACCACGCCTCTCCTAAACATCTCGAAGGCTCCAAATCCCTAAGCATTCAAAACTGTCTTCATGTTTAAATTTTATGATGTAAAAATAATAGCAATAAACATATTAGAGAAATAGTGAGGTAAATATGGGGGGCGGGCACCTTAAAACAAATTAGGAGACAGGGACTGGGCCAGGGAGAGTGAAAGGAATTGGCACAAAGGACTGCTTTTTTTTTATCATAAGCCTTACAGAACTATTAGAATCTTTAAATCATACACAAGAAGTTCTTTGATTACATTTAGAAAAAAAAAAATCCACACTAATATATTTCTCATCAGACCCTAAGAGGAGGCTATTGCCAAGCTGTTTCTTCAAAACCCTCTATACAAGTCCTGCCCTGATTTATGCTGTCTCTACCTAAAATGTCCATCTTGTCAAAGTAAATATAACTATCCTCAACTAAATTCCAACTCAATCCTTCATTAAGACTCCAAGCCAGGAAGAACTTCCTTTAGTTCTGATTATATCACTCATCCTCCTGTTTTCCATTACATGTAAACATTTGATAGCCAAGGCCCATGAGATGAAGGAGCTGCCTAAAATTTATACACCTTATAAAGCCATACATTGTATAATCTCACAATATACTGTTCTTGCCTGAAAATATCTGCAATCATTCCTTCCTCCATGTATGCACACATACATATGTATATGTATATTATGTGTGTGTATGAAATCTTCAAAGATTTTAAGCTAGCACTTCCTTCAAAATGTTCATTTAAAATTTTAATTTTCATCTAATTAGTTGGACATTATTTTATAAGTTACAAAACATACTGTTTTATGCAAAATTAAAACAATCATTAACAAGGAAGGATCTTAGCTGTAATTTAAAAACCAGACTAATTCAGACAAAACTTTGGGGGAAAAGCTTTATTAAGAAAGTGATAAAAGTTTATAGGACAAATAATATCAGACTAAATTCAAGGAAAGTATTTTAAAGCAGGTCCAGTCAGGATTTTATTACTTCCTCTTTGTATGTTACATGCCTACAATTTCACCAGCTTAAAAACATCCTTTCTACTCACGAACTTCTTTACACTAAAGAGACCTCTTTGTCTCTAAGTGTCTCCCAAACTTCAACTAACCAGGAAGCTGATTTTAAAAAAATACTTAAAAAGACCTGTACAACAAGTATTTGAGTTTCTACTGTGTGTTACACATTATCCTAGCTTCTGGAGGCAGTAAACAAAAAAGGGAAAAGCGTTGCCCTGGTGGAGTTTATGTTCTTGTCTGTGTGCATCAGAAAAGGGAAGAAGCTGGGGGAAAGAGGTCAGGAAGAAAAATAGCCAATTACCATACAATATGTATATGTGGTATGTCAGATGGTGATGAATGATATGGAGAAAAGTTAGGAAGCACACAGTAAACAAAGGCTGAAGACTTTCTCTGAAAAGAGAAACAGCAAATGCGGGAAAGTTATGGAAAAAAAAGGTCAGAGAGGGAAAGAGGATTGAAAGATGATCAGGAAAAAGGGGTGGGGACTGTCAGCCCCCACAAGGCCTTACTAAGGACTTTGGCTTTTCCTTTTAGGTGGCACAGAAAACCATGCTGGGAGCAAAATGATCTGACATAGGTTTTAAAAGCCTCTCTCTGGTTGTAGTGTGAGAATATACAGTGAGGAAGCAGTCACCAAGGTGCAGGCTATTTGAATGATGTACACAGGAAATGAAGTGATTCAGTGGAGAGTGACAACAGTCAACTTGGTGAGAGGACAGACTCAGGATATATTTTGAAGCTGGAGTCAACAAGATTTTCTGTCTAAGTGGATATGGGATATGAGAAACTGAAGTGACCACACTTTTCATCTATGTTGAAATCAGGAAGATGAAAGGAGAAAAAGGTGTTGGTATTCGGACAGAAAAGTTTAGAGATCAGAGAAATGGTCTGAGTTGGACACATCTAACATTAGGAATATATGAAGGTATGAAAAGCCACAGAATTGGACAAGACCACTGAGAAAGCTTGTATATACAGAAAACAGGTGGCAGACAGTAATCATTAACCGCCTAAAATGACTTAATACATCTGGGTCAGGGACTACTCATTTGCATTTTTAGCAAGCTTCTCAACTGACTGATATACTTCAAAGTTTGAAAAAACTCACCTGACAGACAAATGTCAAGATAAACCTCAGGCCAAACTACAAAATTTTAACTTAACTAAGTTTGATTTTATTTATAATTTTGTAAGATGAAAGCTACACTTTTCCTAACATTTCATGGAAATTTTTTATGAAAACCAAATACCTATCATAAATTAGACCATTAACTCCAAATTCCTTCAATTTCCTTCTGTTTTCAGGATCATTGGTATCATCACCCCAGCAGAATATGACTAGTCCCTTAGCTTTTGCCTCTTGGATATAGGACGGATTTCTGAGCAGGTCTTCAGTATGTGCGTTAATCCCCTAAAAGAAGAAAAGTTAGTTGTTTGTGAAAAGGTACTGTGTTTACTGTAAATGTTAAATACTTTTATTCTCTAGGCCAGTGCTTTCTATAGTAGAGAAGGCAGCGAAAGAAAATGTTAGATTTTTTTTCTTCTAATTTCCCTTATTCTTTTCTATATATATATATATATATATATGGTTACAATAGAGTGTTAATATATGTAAGTAATCTGTAAACACATATGTTGAATGTATGATCATCCTCATTTCTAAATAGAGCTACTTGCTTGTTACACATCAGTCAAATCTTTAACCATCAGGTATATAAAATAACATGAAACCTTATTTACTTACTACTGCTGTAAAATAAAATATAGAAAGTAGAAAAGTGAAGGTTCAAACAACTTACCAGAAGATTTTCAAACTGTGCAAAGCTCATTGCGATGGGGGTTGTCCGAGATCTGAGATCCATGAGTTCAGGGTAAATATCAGATTTTCCTTGAGTCAAAAATAATATGGGATATTTGTTCTGCTTCTGCCGAACCCTAAAAAGGACAAAACAATACTTTCTGTGGGGAGTTAACTGTAATATTGATTTGAAATTTTAGAAAATATTTAAAACAAAGAAATCAAAATAAAAACAATCCCACTACTCAGATACAACCACCACTAACTCAAGAAAAATATAAAATACTCTCAGGCATGAGCAATGAGAAAGCACAGGAGGCTTTACAATCAGGTAGGAGGGCATGACACGCAAGTACATAAAGCACAGAGTAAGGCTCTAGGATTTCACAGGAGTAGAGGGCACCCCAGAAAGCCATCAGAATGCAATCATGAAAACACAGGCAACTTGACTGAGGCCAAAGCAAGGGAAAGCTGGACAACTTCCCAATCTCCAACCACCACCTGTACTGAGTTCTAGCTACAGTCTAAGAGGACGGAAGGAAAATACTGAGTATTACTCACATTGTACAAATATCTGCATCAAATGAAGAAAACACTATTCTCCTTTTTCCAGAATTTTCTAAGACGGTTTTTAAGATTATATCCAAAAACACATTCATGTCAAAATATGTTGATAAATTACCATCCCACATTCCATCCTATGTAGGGTGAAAAAAAATGAAAGCCATTGCACACCTTAGAATTACAGTGCTAGGGAAAAAACTATTGAGAGCATCTAATCTCATATTTTTAAAAAATTGCTTGAAATACATTTTATTGTGCTCATTTAAGGCATACCACAGAATATTATGGAATACACAAAGGCAGTAAAAACATTATTAAATTGAAACATGGTATCATACCCATAATCTCACACAGTTGCCCCTTTCTGTTTTTTTTGTGTTGGGGAATAAACCAAGGGCCTTGCACATACAGAGCACACACGCTACCACCGACTTACACTGTACACCCTCCCTTTTGTGTGTCAAGAGCAGCCAAAATTTACATATTTTGCATCCAATCCAATGTCATTACATATAGCCCCCATGTGGTACATGAGCACTCTAGAATTGTTCTTCCGACAAATCTATTGTTTTTTTATCCTTTGACTTGTATCTCATTTCCTCATCCCCTCTTTCTCCCTGGTAACCACTGTTTTTTCTTTCTGTATTTGAATTTTAAGTTGTTTTCAGATCCCACATACAATATTTTTGTATGTTTGGCTTATTTCATTTAATATATAATGTCCTGCAGGTTCAGTCATCTTGTGGCAAATGGGAAAAGCTCATTCTTTTCTAGTGATGAATAATAATTCCATCTTACAAACGTACCATAGTTCCTTTATCCACTTGCCCATTGAAGGACACTTTGGTTGTTTGTATATCTTGGCTATTGTGAATAATGCTGTAATGAATAAATGAGTGCAGATATCTTCAAAGGTAATGATTTCAATCCCTTTGAGTTTGTGCCCAGAAAAGGGACTATTGGGTCATATGGTAATTCTGTTTTTAATTTCTTTAGAAACCACCATATGTTTTCCATAATGACTACACCAATCTACATTTCCACCAACAGTGTACAAGAGTTCTCTTCTAAGCATGATCTCACCAATATTTATCTTTTGATGTTTTGGTAACAGCTGCACTAACAGGTATTGAGTGGTACCTCTTAATGGTTTAACCAACTCTGATTTCACAGATGAGGAAGTCAAAGACCTGAAAAGATTAAGTGACTTGCCCAAGACCACACAGTTATTTAGTGATGGCAAAAAAAATCATAATTCAGGTATACTGAAAAAAGTAACTATCAATAGGTTTTCACTTTAATGTTAAAAGATGAAATTCTAAAAAATTATAATCTGACTTAAAAATATTTTTATATAATCTTCATAAAACTATGTTTCATGTGCTAAATGAGAACCTATTAATTTCACCACCAACAACAAAAAACATCAAAATAACTTTACACATTACAAACAGTCCTTTCCAAAAAAAAAAAAACAACACTTCAGAATCTCTTTCTTTGGGTCTCAGACATTATCAACTATCCTTTAAAAATAGTTAAAATAATTCAACAGGTGGGGGAGGGACAGGGAGAGGGGAGGTTCACTGGACTGAACAGAGTGGAGTAGGGGAAGAGAGGAGGATGGGAATAGGAAAGACAGAATAAATCGGACATAACTTTCCTTTGTAACTCTACGTAATATACTATCACCAAAATAGGAAGGTATGCTCCATGTATGCTTGATATGTCAAAATACATTCTACTATCATGTATAACTAAAAAGACTTAAAAATAATAATTCAACAAGAGCCCTAACATTCAAATACTGAATGTTTTTAAGTGTTAGTCATTAAAACAATCCTAGAAGCTCAAAAAGCTAAGTCACATATTAGCAAAATTTTGGTTGAGCATTTACTATGTGAACCAGGACCATCTTAGCCTATCCTAAGCAGCCATGATTTGAAGAGTCATAGAATATTCTGACCAAAACAAAATACATGACATTAGTCCAAATGACCAATTATGATACCTGAATGTTAAAACTTTCAACACCTGACCTCAATCCAGTCCCCTCACCATGATTCTCATCAATCTACACATCTCCCCCATTCAACAGTTTTTATTTTCTTCAACTAGAATATAAGTTCCAAGAAAACAGGACCTTATTAAAGTTCACTACTTATCCACTGCACTCAGAAAATGCCTGACCTGTAGCAGCTTTCTAATAAATACCTATTGAAAAAAGAAATGATTAGATTCGGAAACAATTTAAAGCACAGCTGCAGAAATTTCTTTTCCTGGGTAACTATTATTAACTACTGCTCCTCAACAGAAAACTGCTTAGGAAATTATTTAAAACAAACATTTCAATGAAGAATTAGAAAATAATAACTAAATCAGAAAGATTTGTCTACTTTATAAACCTGTCTGGAACCTATTCATTAATGTACAGACAAGGCATTTGTAAATCAAAATTTCTGTTAATACATGCATCATTAATTTAAAAGTATTCACATGTTAGCTACGTGTAAGACAGGCTTTTGTAAAAAGGTTGAACAACTACTGTACTTGGATAGATAAAGCTGAAAATTTTCACTTTTATTTAATTCCATTAAAACAAAAAGATAGAAACCAAAGAACTTTAAAAATGGGAGGGAGGAAGGATGAAAAGTCTGTTGTATAGACAATTACTTACCCTTTGTTGGCAGATCCATTTTATTTCTATATTAAACCCTACATCTTCTGGCAAAGACTCTAAAACCTGAATTTTTGTTTTTGGGGAGATAGATGGTAGAATTAAAAAAAAAAGGAAACAGAATTATTACAAGAAGCAATCAATAAGAATACATTATTAGTAAGGATAAAATGTCTTATTCTTCAATATAAACCACTATGTTTTCTCATCATCAAACTGACAAACTGGTTAAAAATTACTGTGTCAAATAAGACAAATGAAAACAGCAAAAGGAGCGGTTTCAAGCAGTATCTGTAATAACTTATAACTGTCACTGAAAGATCCTTAACCTAAAGTCCTTTTCACCATTCCTTCAGAACATTCCATGTGAGCTGTAGGCCACTTCAAGAATTCAGGGGGCTGGGATTCTGGCTCAGTGGTAGAGCGCTTGCCTTGCATGCGTGAGGCACTAGGTTCGATCCTCAGCACCACATTAAAATAAAGATATTGTGTCCATCTACAACTAAAAAAATATTAAAAAAAAAAAAGAATTCAGGAAGACATTTATGTTTTCTAAATTGTATTCAGGTATGTTGACATACTATGGTATGATTATATGAATACCCATGATTTTTAGCTTGTTTTGAAGGTGATAATGTGTAAAAAAATGCCATGCTGATAACTCCCTGAAAAAAGTTATCCCCAAATGAAACGATATACCAAAGCCCATAAATCAAAAGACTATAATCTATATAAATGAGCAAATAAGTTGTTCTATTTATTAAAAAAAAAAATTCTGGGCTGGGGATACAGCTCAGTTGGTAGAGTGCTTGCCTCTGCACAAGGCCCTGGGGGTTCAATCCCCAGCACCAAAAGAACAAAACAAAACAAAAAAAGTTCTACACACTTTACAATCAGACTATTTTGCCAGTCATAATTAGAAAAAGAAAATCAAAAATATTAAGCTTAGTTATTAACCTACAAAGAACTGGATTATTTAATCTTAAAACAAATGCTGGGCTAATACACAAATATGCTTAAGGCAAAATGAATCTGACAGATTGTTTTTACTTTAACTGACTTCAAAAGTTTAGTCATTAACATGTATATAATATATGGTATTTGGGGCTGGGTTGTAGCTCAGTGGTAGAGTACTTGCCTTGCACGTGTAAGGCACTGGGTTAGATCCTCAGCACCACATACAAATACATAAATTATTAAAATAAAAGTTTAAAAAATATATATATGGAATTTAATTTTATGACAGCAAATCAAAGCACACCAACAGAAAAATTTAGCGTTAAGAATACTGCCTACCAGGGTGTGGTGGTGCATGCCTGTAATCCCAGCAGCTCGGAGGCTGAGGCAGTAGGATCTCAAGTTCAAAGCCAGCCTCAGCAAAAGCAGAGCATTAAGCAAGTCAGTGAGACCCTGTCTCTAAATAAAATACAAAACAGAACTAGGGGTGTAGCTCAGTGGCCAAATGCCCCTGAATTCAATTCCTTGTACCCACCCACTCCCCCCAAAAAAGAACACTGCCTAGGAGTCTGATGATCTGGGGTTTATCCCTAGGTCTATGTGAACCAGCTTTAAGTAAAGCAGTAAATTTTTTTAAAAATTTTGTTTTTCTGTTTAGCAATTCAAAAGGTTGAGAATCATGATAATAAATGCCTTAAACAGCTTGCATTTCATTATGTGTGGAGCTTCTTGACTTTCTTCTCCTTTATCTAAAGTCTTATTTAATGCTTTTGTCATGTTTTTACTGTACTTATTTGAAAAATTAGGAAAGTGTGTTTTAGTGTTGACTAGTAAGCATAAAATTTGCAAAGATTGTCCCTATACTAAAATTTTATTTGATAGTTTTTGTTAAAACTTCTTTGTGACTACACGATAATGGTGGTAAATTGTGTTAAATGTATCTGTGTGTCACTTATTAGGCTAAATAAAAGTTGTCAAACATTCAATACACAATTAAAATTGGCTGTTCTACGTGTACACATACACAATGGAATATTACTCATCCATAAAAAAGTAATACACTTATGGCACCTGCCAGTAAATGGATAGAACTGGAGATTATCTTGTTAAGTGAAATAAGCTAATCACCAAAACACAAAGGCCAAATGTTCTGATATGCAGATGCTGACTCACAATAAGTGGGGGTGGGGTGAAGCTGTTCACTGGATTTGATAAAGGGGAGTGGTGGAGGGGAGGTGGACATGGAAAAGACAGTAGAAAGAAATGGACATAATTTTCCTATATTCATAAATGAATAAATGACCGTGTAAATCCACATCATGTACAACCACAAAAGTGGAAGTTATACTCCATGTATGTACAGCACATCACAATACATTGTCAGGTATAACTAAAAAGAACAAATAAAAAATATTTTAAAAATTGTTTTTTCTGTTCAGTAATTCAAAAGGTTGGGAATCATGAGAGTGCTGAGAATCAAATGACTTACAAGTTCTTTTGTGACACCCTTTTTACACAATGAATAATCAATACTTGTTTGTTGTTGTTGTATTAGGGATTGAACTCAGGGGCACTCAACCACTGAGCCACATCCTCAACCCCATTTTTGTGTTTTTTATTTAAGGACAAGGTCACACTGAATTGCTTAGTGCCTCGCTGTTGTTGAGGGTGGCTTTGAACTTGAGATTCTCCTGCCTCAGCCTCCCGAGCCACAGGGATTTCAGGTGAGCCCCAGGGATTACAGGGGTTTGTCACCATGTCCACCTAATCAAAATTTTCTTTAACTACTTTAGACTTTAAGTATTTAGATTGTTTTATGAACACCTTCTCAGGTAATACATACCTGAATGTTTTAGCAAAATACCTCATTACAGATTCCTTATTGTCACTTCTTTTCTAAATCATTTATCTTCACATTTTAGCAATCAGATAACATACTACATAAAAATCCACTAATACTGTAATGGATTTTTATTCAGCCATAAAGAAAAATGAAATTATGGCATTTGCAGAGAATAGGATGGAATTAGAGACCATCACATTAAGGAGAATAAGTCAAATTCAGATGGTTAAGGGTCATATTTTTTTTAATCATATATGAAAGCTAGAAAGGAAAAAGAAAAACAAAGGTGGAGTTGCATCTCCTAAAAACCAAAAGGAAATCAGTACAGGAAAGGGTCCAAAAGGCACAGGAGCGGGGGAGGAAGGGGAGAAGTCCTAGGAAGTGATACTGGCTAAATTATATTGTTATATTGTATGCATGTAAAAATATATAACAAATCCCATCAGTATGTACAACTATAATGTACCAATAAAAAATGTGGGGGGAAAAAAGAAAACAATAGTAAAAAAAAGACCATAAACTTCCAAACATATAGAAAAAAGAAATTCCACTAATAGGCTCCATGCCTAAAACATACATTTTCACATCATAATAAACTGAAATCACCTATTTTTGCCTAAGAAATTTACTGTACCTAACATTATTAGGTGGGGGGAGAGACACCAAAGACAAGCCAAGAGAGGTGGCACACATCTATAATTCCATCAACGAGAGGATTAGGAGTTTGAAGCCAGCCTCAGTAATTTTGCAAGGCCCTAAACAACTCAGCAAGACCTTGTCTTTAAATAAAAAATACAAAAAAGTGCCGGACATGTGGCTCAGTGCTTAAGTGCCCCTGGGTTCAATCACTGGTACCACAAAACAAAAACACCACAGAAGGGCAGATGTGTTCAGAAGAGAAATAGTAGGAACCAAGGAGACCCACCATCTCTCTTGCACCTATGTGGGCTTTCCTGGTGGTGTCAAAAGGATTCCTGCATTAATTGCCTGATTTTTAAAATTTTCATGTTAATTTCTTTCTCAGTGAATTTTTGAAATCTGTCTTATTTTAAGGCACTCATTTTCTGTAGTACAGAATCTTGGTCCTTTCCAAAAACTAGTTTTTGGAACCATCTCATCTTCTTCCCACCCATTTTTCTTTGCCTTCTCCTTTCTGTTTATACACAAAAATATGTACATATGCTATTCTTACCAAATTAACTGAGGAAATTTATATTTTTTTGAGCAGATAAGTTACTCTTTTGTGTGTGGTGCTCGGGACTGAACCCAGGGCCTTGTGCATGAGAAGCAAGCACTCTACCAACTGAGCTATATCCCCAGTCCAATTAAGTTACTCTTAAAATCAAAAAGCAGCACAAGTATACTACACAAAAGTGCACCTTCTAGAAGCACCATAGCTGGGATTGTAGCTCAGTGGTAGAGCGCTTGCCTCGCATGCATGAAGCACTGGGTTCGATTCTCAGCACCACATAAAAATAAATAAATAAAGATATTGTGTCCATCTACAGCTAAAAAACAAATTTAAAAAAAAAAATAGAAGCACCAATAATAAATTTACATTAATCACATCACTGATACCATTTGGTGGGGGGGGCCCTGAAGATTGAACTCAGGGGCACTCGACCACTGAGCCACATCCCCAGCCCTATTTTGTGTTTTTTATGTAGAGACAGGGTCTCACTGAGTTGCTTAGCTTCTTGCCATTACTGAGGCTGGCTTTGAACTCGTGAATCTCCTAAGTACTGATTACTGGCTTGCGCCACAGCGCCTGGCTGATACCATGTTTTTAGTACCCATTTAAAAGAATAAAATAAATTGTTCAGGCAATAAGATTAATGAGATAAACTTGTCCTAGTTTTCCTCAAGAACTTACCATCTTAAGAGAAGGAAATGGCTGATTTTCAGAAAAGGAATTTTCTTCCTCAATCACAGATTCTGAAATTTTAAATAACAAAAATTTAGTAAATAAAACGCCATTGTACAAGATCTTTTTGAACTCTAAATAAGGAGAATGAATATGTACTGAAATTGTCCTAAGGTCTTTTCATGTGAAAGTGTCCTAAGGCACGCTTGAAGTCTCGTGCATTATTTTTAAACACTGAAATCTCCATTTTTCTAAACAAGCATCCCTCACAAAGACTAGTTTGCAACATGTAATATAAACACCACAGTCTGTGGTCCCAAGAATAATTTTTAAAAATTTTTTTTTAGTTGTTGATGGATCTTTATTTTATTCATTTATTATTTATACGTGGTGCTGAGGATCGAACCCAATGCCTCACGCATGCTAGGCAAGTGCTCTACCACTGAGCTACAGCCCCAGCCCCAAGAGTAATTATTTTCTTATAAAACATTTTTTTTTTTAAAACACTGGGGATTGAACCCAGGGACACTCTATCACTGAGCTGTATCTCCAGCCCTTTTTATTTTGAGACACCATCTCCCCAGGTTGCAGGCTGGCCTTGAACTTGCTATCTTTCTGCCTTAGTTTCTCAAATTGTTGGATTTACAGGTGTGTGTAACAGTGCCTGGCCATAATATTAACTCTTTTAAACCTAGTCAAAAGCAATCATCTGTTATTTTTCAATGGAACTGAGTTGTGTCATTTTGCTAAGACTTCTATTTAAAAGATCAAAATCAGCTCAGAAATTGGAAATTAAGATAATCTATAGATACTACTGTGCTTGTTGTTACTTAATCCAAATGAATTGTATCTTAAACACAGAAGACATTTTTGCCAAGAGAAAAAAATTAAAATATCAACCTTTTCTTTAAAATATACAAATCGCAACTTATGTATATTACAAAAACTAATAATGCAAAATTTTCCAGTTGAATAAATTAAAGGCAAAATTCATTAAATATCTATAAGACTATGCGTTTATACTTATGCTTTGGAGATAATCTTTGAAGTCTTAAGCACCTCAGTTTCTTTATAAACGCATTCAAATTGTGTCAATAACACAACTGCAGGCAAACTACTAAAGTACCTACCATATGTAGAACACTGTGAAAGTAGACTTCTAGAAATATGAAACCATTTTCTTACCCTTGAGAGGTTTACATTCTAATTCAAGAGCAAGGACATAAACACAAATAAATGATTCAAAAAGGATATAATAAGGCTCAAATTAATGGTAACCTATTAAACACTACATGAACAGAAGGCAAAGTGCAATTACAAAGGGATATGGCAGGCAAGGACAAGCTTTGAGGAAAAGGAGGCACAGAGTGCTTAAGTAAAGTAACCTGCCCAAGGTCACAGCTAATCAAGGACAGGGATGCTTCAAACGTCTGGCTCTGCAGCCAAATTCTATACTTGATATATTCTCTAACTGTAATGGTTAAGAATGTTTAGAAAGATTTATAGGTACAAAAATAGTAAAAAAAAATTCTGATGGTTTAGCTAAGAAAAATAATAAAATGGTTATTACACACAACATATATTCAGTTAAAAAATAATACATGTACGGCCATCACATACATAAAATTACATTCAGATGGCCCACAATTATATTCATTAAAATGACCATGAATAGGTTTCTATATCAGTGCATACCTTGTCGATCTTTAGATTTTAATGCAGTCACATGAGCGAGCTAGAAAACACAAACATACAAATTGCAATGAGAAAAAAAAATCCTAGTTTATAAAGAGATGGTTAATAAAACTACAACCTGAAGACTCAAGGATTTAGAAAAGAACATAAGATATAGAGTTACCAGTTTATTAAGAATAAACACTAACTACTCTTTTTATATGTGTACACATATACCTAAGGTCATGATCAAATGCCCAAGTAGGGAAACAGAATATAAAAATTTGTAAGTTAGGAAACTGCTCATACTTAACTATTTAAGTATCTAATGGGAATGGAAAAGGGAACCATATAAAATTACATAGTACAACCGAAAATACAAAGATCTTAGAAATCAACATTTGTACAAAACCAGCTATCAAATAAAAGGCCAACTGTAAAACAGAGTTACAAAGAGAAGGGTTACTGCAGAACAAAAGCAATCTAAGATTATGTATGTGAAAGGCCTATGGCCTACAAAGACTGATGACCTAGTTCTTTCATAAATACAAAATCAATGACATCCACAAAAACTTTTAAAGACAGATGAATCAGCATCTTCCAAACCAGAGCAGAAAGGTAAAGCACACTCTATGTATATTAACTAGTCAACCCTGTGTGCAAGGAGAACATAACCATTTATCAATAAATAGAACTAAAGTGAAATGGTAATTTACATGCATGCTGCTGTTACTACCTTTAACAACTGGAGTTGGTCAAATGTTAGTTCTTTTACTGGAATTTCAAATAATTCAACTGGATCAGCATCAAATTTCTAAAAAAAAAGGGGGGGGGTGGAGGAAGGGTAGAGAGAGAAATTGGCCTGTTTCATTATTACTGAAGGTACTGGATAAGCCTATAATTTCAATTTACTGAATGATGAGACTAATTATTAGCCCCATGCACAAAAAACATTTTTACCTCACATTACCTCCCACCTTTATACTCTATTGTTTTTTTAGGTGGTGCTAGGGATCAAACCCGAAGTCTTGCTCATGCTAAGCAAATGCTCTACAAATGAGCGCCCCTCGTCTCTGGCTTTTGTTTTTACAGCAAGCAAGAAATGCCAGGACAACAAGGCCTGCTGGAAGAAAGTTATGGCATTAACGACATAACTGAGGACAAAAGGAGCTGCCATTTCCCCTGCTTCCTATCATGCTGTATACTTTGTATTTGATACATAATCCATGCTACATGCTTAGGAAATCAACATGCAAATACTATGAGGGATTGATTTTTGTTCTTAAGTTCCTTAACTTCTCAAAATTGAATTTTGTAAAAAGTAGCAGCCACACAAAGAAATTGCCATAACAAAAATGCTTAATTAGCTATAAGCAATACTATTTAATTAGAACTCAAATCTACCATGATTCCCCCACAAGCAAATATACTCTAATAGGTTTTAATGTCATATTGGACATCACATAGTTAGAGGTACCATTATCCTTAGGAAATGAGTCCAGGTACCACCAATTGATACATTATCAATTCAACAAACACGCTAGAAATCATTAAGTGTATATATATCCATTCATGTACACTGGTACGAACCTGTGTATGCATAAAGTTTTTCTGGAAGGATACACAAGAAACTATTAAGAATAAGGGAATGAGATCAAGGAAAGGGGGAAGGGAAGATTTATTTTTCATTTCATAATCTGAACTACTTGCATTTTTAAATGGACAAATTGTTTTTATAGGGAAAAAGCCAGCTTAAAAATTAAAACTCAATCTATAATTATATACACTTCACTACTTTCATTCTCCAATCAACTCATTCAGCTTTAACATCAAAGCAAGAAGGTCTGGTGAAAACAGGAGATCAGTAATACTCTCCACTAAACTAAACTAACATTTTTAGAGATGGTGTTCTCCCACAGCAAAAACTACTTGATCTCTTTTTAGTTATACTACTTCTTTTCTCATCTGAATACATGTGTCTCCTTCCTGCCCTTGCTCTCCTGATACTACTTAACAAAAACAGAAGTGTCACTTTTTAGCTATCATAGTAACCCAATCCCCCAGAACTCTGCTTAAATCCAGTAGCAGGAGGAGCCAGGTGCCTTGCCATACTCTTTCATGCAACATATCTGGTAATGTTCTACATAAACTGGCCTTAACTTTAAATCAGCTCAATTGGAAATGAGAACCAATATAACTGGGGAGTGGGGATGGTAGCCAAAGACTGAACCTATAGGGCGTTTAACCACTCAGTCACATTCCCAGACATTTCTTATTTTTTTATTTTGAGAGAGGGTCTAAGCTGCTTAGGGCCTCAGTAAGTTGCTTTGAACCTGCAATTCTCCTGCCTCAGTCTCCCAAGCCCCTGTGGTGGCATGTGCCACCACACCCAGCTGAGAATAAATATAATTTTAAAAAACTGCTAAATGAACTTTCCTAGGTTAAATTCTGACAAATTACTTGTTAATTTGTATATACTGAAGTTCAGGGACGAAATAACAATGACAATTGTTTGTATAACAACAAATTTCTAAAAATTATATGGATTTCAAAATCTCATTCTGAACTCTCCATCATATGCCCTCTTCTCCATTCTCTTTCCCTATTGTACCTATAGCCCACATTACTGCTTCACTTGCCTCCAGCCTATGTCTTCTGAAATGTGTATTACATCAGTCACCAAAAGAGTGATCTTGAAGTTTAAACTTAACATTTCCCTTCTCATCTAAACAGACTTTCATATCTCCCTAGCTTAAGAGCTCTCTTCACTGGAACCTTCAACTTTTTACTATGGTTCCTCTTGCTTTAACTATACCAAACTAGCCTATGAATTTGAGAAACAGTATAAAGCAGAAACAGAGACTTAGAAAACAAACACTGGCACAGATACCACCTGGAATAAAAATATAAATGGAGCAATACAGACTCTACTTGAGGAAATCAGTACCCTCTCCTCACTTAAAGTTGTCAGAGCTAGAGACAGGAAAGGACTGGCAATAATTCATCAAGAAAATGAATTGAGTGACTCCAGTTAAATATCTAAAAATATAACAAATGTCCTAGTTTTACACCTTATAGCTAACAATGAGTTTAAAATAAAGGAATTTCAACATACCTTCTTCATAGTCAAACAACAGGTGAGATCATGATATACCACAGGCACAAAGTCTTTTGAAAGATGAACATCAAATTCTACGAAGGCTGCGCCCTGACAGGAGGAAACCAAGCATTAGAAAAACATCAGGCATGCAATACATCTAAATGTACAAGGACATTAAGAAACTTAATGTTCACTATAAAATCAGTAGATCTGTACCAAAAAACATAAAACATCCGCACTAATCATTTAATACTACATATTGAGCTTTTTCTAAAAACTAGTTTATTCCACCTCCCCACTACCCTTTGTAAAAGCACAATTTTTTCCTAGCCAAAAAGGGGGGTAGGCACAAATCCATTAATAAACATCCAGGGGCATCTCAGTAACAGTGACAGCATTCATGGTATCACCTCTGCTACCACTATTAGCAGAAACAGAATCAAATAGGAGCCTAGAAAACAGGATTTCCAACTCCTTACTGGCCCTGCATACCTTAGCAATAGCTGGACCTCAGAAATGAGATGAGGTAAAAAGTAAGCCACAGAGCCCTTTTGCTATGCTTCCAAGTACATTTAAATAGTATGTTTTAAAGCCTTTCTTAGAGAATGCCATTGATGGATTAAAGACGACAAGATTCCTTTAAAAATTTTCTAAAGGGAAAAAAAATCTGGTCCCAAACTTTTGGATCAAGATGAGATTGAAATATTTAGAAAAAGTTTGATAATTTTTTTAACTTAAAGAGAAAGTTGGATTTGTTTATTGTTTTAGAGGACAACATATCAACTTTACAAAAATGTGCAAATCACTTTTGGATTAAAAGAAATCAAGAATGGTTTAGTCAGCTAACATAGCGCTGACTTTATATCTCTCTGTTGTTATTGAGTAGCACTGGTATTACCAAATCGTTAACAACAATCAGTTGATTCAACCTTACTCTGGAGATACCAACACGTGGAGGAAGAGACTGACCATGCACGCGCTGCAGCCCTCCATCTACCAACCTTTAGCTGTCCCTGCCTACATCCATCAAGAGTCAACAGCCAGGACCAGAAAGATCATGCCTGAGGTCCCTGCAGGCCCGGTTAAACCAGAGGTGATGTATTGGCAACTTGTAGGGATGCTACAAGATTATAGGGTAGAAATTGTAACACCTCAGATCAGCATTGCCAGGGAACAAGACACATGAAAAAGATGAAAAACAAAGGGAAGAAAATGCCCCAAACAAACCAAGATGCTACAACAATAGAATCCATTAACAGCACAGTAGATAAAATGTCAGAAGAGTTCAGAACGTACATAATTAAAATGATCTGTGAAGCACAGAATAATATGAGAGAGCAAATACAGACAAGCATTGATCACTCCAACAAAGAGATGAGAGAGCAAATACAGGGAGCAAAAGATTACTTTGACAAAGAGAGACTTTAAAAAAGAACCAAGCAGAAATCCTTGAAATGAAGGATAAAATAAACCAAATAAAAAATTCAGGGGGCTGGAATTGTAGCTCAGCCTCGCATGCATGAAGCCCTGGGTTCGATCCTCAGCACATACAAAGCAATAAAATAAAGACATTATGTCTATCTACAACTAAAAAAATATTTAAAAAATTCAACAGAAAGCATCACCAACAGATTAGAGAACGTGGAAGACAGAATTTCAGACAATGAAGACAAAATATATAATCTTGAAAATAAAGTTGACCACACAATGAAGATGGTAAGAAACTATGAATAGAACATCCAGAAACTATGGGATAACATGAAAAGAACAAATCTAAGTAAGAATTACTGGGATAGAGGTACAAACCAAAGGAATGCACACTCTCTTCAATGAAATAATATCAGAAAATTTCCCAAACATGAAGAACGAACTGGAAAATCAAATAGAAGAGACTTACAGGACACCAAATGTACAAAACTACAACTGATCCACACTAATACACATTATAATGAAAATGCCTAACCTACACAGTAAGGATAGAATTTTAAAAGATGCAAGAGAGAAGGAGTAGATTACATACAGGGGGAAACCAATTTGGGTTTCAGCAGATTTCTCAACCCAGACCCTCAAAGTCAGGAGATCCTGGAACATATACCAAGCTCTGAAAGAAAATGGGTGCCAACCAAGAATTTTATATCCAGCAAAATTAAGCTTCAGATTTGAGGATGAAATAAAAACCTTCCATGATAAACAAAAGTTATCAGAATTTACAGCAAGAAAGCCTGCACTAGAGAGCATTCTTGGCAAAATATTCCACAAGGAGGAAATAAAAACCAATGAAAATTGGCAAAGGGAGGAACTACATGAAAGGAAAAGCCAACCAAATGAGAAACCAAGAACCAAAAATAAACTAAAATGAATGAGAATACAAGCCATATTTCAATAATAACCCCAAACGTTAATGGCCTAAATAAAAACTCATCAATTAAAAGACAAAGACTGGCAGATTGAATTTAAAAAAAGACTCAAATTGTGGAATTCACAAGGATGTTGGCTCGGGGCTATGCCTACAATGGAGAAAAGGACTGTTAGGAACATCAGTTGAAGATAAAAATTGGTCATTGTGCTATCCAATGAATTTCTTATCCTTATTCCTCTATTGCTATATAAGTAAGGCAATTATTTTTCTTTCTTCTTTCAAAATTTTGTTTTTAGTTTTCTGTAATTTGGATATGAGATGACTAGGTATTACTTTATTCACCTATTTATATTTGATACTTGTCCTACTTGGTATTCTCTCAAAAATCTGTGCTTTTTATCTCATCTTAGTTTTTGAAAATTTTTCAGATAGTTTTACTTCAAATATTTTTTCTGCTGTTTTCCTTTCTTCTTTTTGTATTCTAGCTATGCATGCTTTATTCTTTGATATTGTCCCACAGTTCTTGGGTTGCTTTTATTTCCTTTGTATTTTTGTCTGGGACATTTTTAATGAACTTATCATCAAGATCATGGTTTCTTTCCTTGGCCATAATTTAATTGATGGCATTCTTCCTTTCTATTTCAGCATGTTTGATTTCTAGAATTTTGTTTTGATTCTTAAAGTTTCCATTTTCCCTAACATTGTTTTTAAGTTTTTGCATGCTGTATGTACTTTTTTCCCATTAGAGTATAACATATTAATCATAATTACCTTAGTTTTTTTTAACTTGGCAATTCAAACATGCATGATATGTTTCAGTCTGATTTCTATCTTCAGACTACATTTTAGCATGTCTTCTGACCTGTCTTGTAATTTTTTGTTGAAAGACAGATATATTTTATTGAATAATAAAAAATGAGGTAAACAGGCTACTGATATCAGTATTTTATCTGGTGAGGACTTGTCTGATGTTTAATGCTTGCTTGCAGCTAAAGGTACCAGAGGCTCTAAGTTTTTATTCTGTACTTTTTTATCTCACTGTTTGAGTTTCCTTAAACACTACTTCAGGAAGAAAAAAAATCTGTGTATTACAACTCTTTCAGCTGTAATTGTTACTATACCAGATCCTTGCTATTGTGCACGTCAGATATGGGACAAAGGAGTTTTTTCTAATCTTATCCAATCTTTAAGTGGGTCTATGTCAGAGGACTACTACTTTTTGCAAGTGTTTCATCAACGTGTACCACCCCCATTGCCACCCTTATTCCTGACTCTGACTGCAATATTCCCAGTATTTTTCTTTGAAACTTTGTCCTCAATTGACTTTATTTTTAATTCACAATCTAATCCTATAAGAGACATGAGGTCTTTTTTGAATCTTCAGTGGGAAACTGGTAGGGTATCTGGAAAGAAAACTGGAATTGTGAGGGTTTCCCTGTTACAGGACGCCAAGGTTTCCTTAATCTTAAATTATCCCATATTCTGTCTCCAGCCATTCTTCAAGATTATATATACCAGTTGACAGCTCTAGCAGTACATTGTTGGATTCAAGAAATGTAATTTGATTTTCAGGCATTTTTGTTACTTTTAGGATAAGATTGATGACTTTTGATTACTTAACATATCAGAGATGAAACATGAAGTCAGTTTCTTAATTTTAAAACAATGTTTAAAAACTTGTTTAATATTATTCATTCTTTTCATTTCCATGCTTTTTTTTCCTTCTCTGATTTTCTTTCCATTTTATCAACCATTTTATTAGGAAATGCTTTTGTTGAATACAGAAATCCAATGTGATTAATTTTTTTTTTTTTTTTTTTTTTTTACTGGAGATTGAAGTCAGGGGCACTCAACCACTGAGCCACATCCCCAGCCCTATTTTGTGTTTTATGTAGAGTCAGGGTCTCACCGAGATGCTTAGTGCCTCGCCGTTGCTGAGACTGGCTTCGAACTCACGATTCTCCTTTCTCAGCCTCCCAAACTGCTGGGATTACAGGCGTGCGCCACCGCGCCTGACTTAAATTCTATTTTTTTTAAACATACAAACTTTATTTAACAAAAGTAACAGGTAATGTCAAACTGGCACTTATATTAAGAGAAAAACTGACTAGAAGAAATTTTATCTTAAACACCTTACAATAACCTACTTGCAGTTGCATTTAACTGAGCTGTTGCTGTGAAGAATACAGCTCATGCACAGGTGTAGATGAATGATTTGTACATTTTTCAAGTATTCACTGAATATTACCTCATATACACATATAAATTAAATGTGTGAACGATTTAACTGATGATCCCAGAAATACTTCATTACTACTGGTCTTTTGGAAGAGATCATCTGAAGAGAGGAGCATGCAGTTTTGGCTCATGAATCATGTAATGAACCCGGCCTAGGCTGCTGGACGCCGTCTCCTCCACTCCTCCTCAGACATTACATGAGTTCTGGGTACTTGTCTGGAAAGTCCTCTGGGGAAAATAACATGCCGATATTCACAGTGCTAGTCGAAGTGCTTGTATGAGTATTAGGTCTATTTATGGGCCGCACTGCCGATGTGCAACAAGGCGGAACAAGTAGGAAACTGGACTGCAGAACGGGCGGAGCAGAGCGCACGTCCGCTTAAAGCCAGGGCAACAACCTGACTAAAACCAACCCGATTAATTCCACTTTATGTTTTGAGTCTTATTCCTCTATCTTCTGTAGACTGCTTTTAATTTCTTTATATAGAATAATTTACATAATTTTTGTATGTTGAGTAGTTTATATATTGAGTAGTTTATAGTTTATCATATCTACATTGTATTGTTTCTACTCATTCTTCCTTAAACCATATACATAGATTCTATTGGATAATTAAAATTTAATAAATAAATTAAGAGAAAGGAAGGGAGGGAGGGAGGGCGGGGAGGAAAGGAGGAAAGGAAGGAAGGAAGAAAGAAAGAAAAAAATAAATACCAAGCCGGAACGGTAGTGCTTGCCTGTAATCCCAGCAGCTTGGGAGGCTGAGGCAGGAGGACTGCGAGTTCAAAGCCAGCCTCAGCAATAGCGAGGCACTAAGCAACTCAGTAAGACCCAGTCTCTAAATATAATACAAAATAGGGCTGGGGATGTGACTCAGTGGTTCAGTGCCCCTGAGATTAGTCCCTGGTACCAAAAAAACAAAAGGAATACCAGGGACCATGATGTGCTCTACAGGGCCTGCTGGGGTCTGGTGTGCACAGAACCTGTGCACCATATTCTTAGGGCAGAAGTCATAGCTGCCCTGCCCAATTCCTCCTACCATATTGCTGGTCTGCTGCTTTGAGTCCTAGGGCTCAGGGAGGAGTGTAGAGGAGGGAACAGAAGGACCACTGAAATCAAAAAAGGCCTTGTGCCAGCAGGCTCAGGCTCAACCCTCTCTATTTATAATGACTTATACAGTGGCCATCTAAAAGCAGCTCCCTTTTGTACTATTATATAAATAAGCCCCAGCTGTACATACACTGTTCAGTGTATAAATAAACCAGCTAGGTTTTGACCCTTTTAAAAAGAAAAATGAAGGCAGGAGCGGTGGCACACGCCTGTAATCCCAGCACTTTGGGAGGCTGAGACAGGAGAATCGCAAGTTCAAAGCCAGCCTCAGCTATGGTGAGGCGCTAAGAAACTCAGTAAGACCTTGTCTCTACATAAAACACAAAATAGGGCTGAGGATGTGGCTCAGTGGTCAAGTGCCCCTGAGTTCAATCTCCAGTACCAAAAAGAAGTGAATACCTGAATAAGTGCACTATTCAGACAGTGAATATCAATGCTTAGTGGAAAATTTTTTCTTTCCCCAACAATTCAAAATCTGTTAGATCAAAAAAAGATCCTATGATCTTATTGTTTTCACCCCAGTCTTCATCATGGATCTAAATATAATGTCAAGACAGAGTCTTCACTTAGAAGCATGTTCAAAAGAAGTATAAATATTCCTCAACATACTAACGCAGACTGGAGGGCATCGCCCTGAGCAACATTTTTCTAACTCACTAGTCCAAAGTACTTTAAAGAAAGGTTACTTACATGACTAGCAGCATTTCTTAAAGAAGCAATAGTATTTTCTTGAACTTTTGCCAGCCTGAAATAGAGAAACATGTTATTACAAACTAGAAAAAAAAAAACAAATATAATAAAGTCAACTGTATTTTTAACAAGAGAAGTATTTATTCTCTATTTTGAAGCTAATTTTGCTATCCTCAAAATATGACCATGAAAAAAAAAAAAAA
>PVHX01007821.1:0-26986 GCA_004024805.1 Geosciurus inauris | reverse complement strand
ACTAAGATGGACACTAAGGGTGCTTCTTTCTTAAATGGTAGGTTGATTTGGTTTGTAGATATATAAAAGATCATAATCATGACCATAGGTCCCAAAGCTATCATATCATCAATTCATTTATTTATTTGAGGTGCCAGGGACTGAACCCAGCGGTGTTTAACCACTGAGCAACATCCCCAGCCCTTTTTATTTTTTGAGACAGGGTCTCAAGTTGCTTAGGTCTTACTAAATTACTGAGACTGGCTTTGAACTTGTGATCATCCTGCCTCAGCCTCCTGTGTAGCTAGAATTACAGGCATGTACCATAGTACCCAGCAGCATCAGTTTACAATAAAAGGGATGGAATTAAAATTTATAGTAGAAAGCCAATGGCAATAAGCTATACCACTGATAATTAAATAACTCTCAAAACTAGAAGGAACAACCAACTGTACCAGGCTGAAATTTGTGTTTGTTGAGAAGAGATGAGGCATCTTTCTGATGAGGTGTTGGTGGGACATATAAAGATGCCATGAATCTACTTAAACTTTCTTAGAGTCATGGATGCTTGGAGGGGAACACTAGGGAATATCCAAACACTTCCATTTTATAAATAAGACCAAGAAAGGGCAACGTGTCCAAATCAAGGAAGACAACATGGATACTCAAGAGGCCAAAAGCTTTTTGCAATAAGCTTTACCTCCTGGCTTTGTACTTCTAATGTTTTTCTCATCATCAATTCAGTACGATATTAAAAAGACTAAACAGAATCTTAGGAGACTAGAGTTGGTCTCTATTTTGAAATGGTAATCTTGATTGTCAAATTATTCTAATTTTATCTAATAAAAACATCATCTGATCTTTTTGTAGGTCAAACCAATCTAAACTTACTCAGCATGAACAACTGAATGATAATCCTACCCAAATATTCAACCTACTGGGCAGTTGTTGTTGAATTCCCTGCACCTCTATGTCCAACATCCAATGGTATTCTTGGCTTCCAATACTTGGAAAATGAAGATTTCATGTCACAGTTATATCCTGGTAATGGCTTAATAATGATAAAGTCAACTTCCATAGGGAAAAAGAGGGAAGGACAAAGATAAAAATGGTTAAAAAGTTCATTATGAGCTCAATAACATTTAAAAAGCACTTAAACCAGCTTAATCTCTATCAAATAGAAAATAAGTCAAAATGGATTCAAAGCAACACTTCTAGAAAATTTAATAAACATGCTTAGGTTCTTGTTATATTAGATAATCTAAATTCTTATTATATTAATTAATAATGTAAATTACTTATCATTACCGTTCTCAAATACTTGATTTAAAACTAATGAAAACTCTAACTTAACCTTAGTTTTGCTTGTCAGACTTGCCTATTTCTCTAAACTTACCTCTCACTTTGCCTATTGTTTTCCTGGAATTTCTGCTCATGATGGGAAGAGTAAGAATCCCAGCACTCTTCCCACTCTCAGCAATGGTAGATGATAAGAGACAGGCTGTGCCCACATGTCCAGGAAGGGCATCACCTTGAACTATATGTTCACTGAGATCTTCCTGAGAAAATGAGGTTTAGAACATACAATTCTTAATTGTTTTCAATTCATGATCAAAGAGCTCCCTTAAAATCAACAGAGTCTACAGAAGACTGATGAGAAAGAATCAAACTTATTTAGATAATTTAGATAGATTTTTTGTTCTAAATGATATATTTGCTTTTAAAATCCAAGATTTTAATATATTACTTTATTAATCATAATTCTGATTTGCACTTCTGATCTAATATGTATTAGGTAAATTTAAAGCACTGTCTAAAAATCTCTAAGCACTTTACACTGAAAGACCAAGATATACTTGTAGTGAAATTTTATTGTAAATTATATTCTCTACAAACATGTCCACATGGATGGCCTATAGAGATAGTAACTCCCAAGGAAACCAAGTGCCCATTTTGAGATTACAGTTGGTATTTTATCAGCCTTACCTATAAAGAAAACAACTGTTTCTAAAAATGCCAACCAAATGAAAAGTAAGTTAGGTGTTCAAGAGGTTTTTACTTGGAAAGTGGGGGAAAGAGGTGCTAGGGATTGAACACAGGGGTGCTTAACCACTGAGCACCATCACCACCCTTTAATTTATTTATTTTGATACAGAATCTTGCTAAGTTGCTTACAGCCTCACCAAGTTCCTGAGGCTGCCCCTAAACTTGGAATCTTCCTACCTCAGCTTCACAAGTCACTAAGAGTACAATCATGTGTCACAGAACCTAGCACAATGTTCAAGAGATTATTAAAAGGTGCTGGGCACAGTTGCACACACCTGTAATCCTGGCGGCTCAGGAGACTGAGGCAGGAGGATCTCAAGTTCAATGTCATCTTCAACAGTGGCAAGGTACCAAGCAACTCAGTGTGACTTTGTCTCTATTATTATTTTTGGTACTGGGGATTGAACTCAGGGGCACCGAACCACTGAGCCAAATCCCCAGCCCTATTTTGTATTTTACACAGAGACAGGGTCTCGCCGTTGCTGAGGCTGGCTTTGAGCTTGCGATTCTCCTGTTTTAGCCTCCCGAAGTGCTGGGATTACAGGCATGCACCACCGTGCCCAGCGTGACCCTGTCTCTAAATAAAACACAAAATAGGGTTGCGGATGTGGCTCAGTGATCGAGTGCCCTGAGTTCATTCCCTGGCATATCCCTGGCCCAATCCCCCCCCAACCCTGTAGGAAAACAGAGATCATTAAAAGGTAAATGCCTGACAGGCATGATAGTGCATGCCTGCAATCCCAGCTGTGGAGGCTGAAACAGAAAGATAGCAAATTCAAGGTCAACTTCAGCAATTTAGTGAGGCCCTATGTACCTCTGTGAGACCCTGTCTCAAAATAAAAAACAAAATAAACTGTAGGTGTAGCTCAGTGGGAAAGTGCCCTGGGTTAAATCTCAGTACCAAAAAAGAAAAAAAGAAAATTACACACACACGATGTGCTTAGGCAAAAGGGAAACATTCAATCAAAACTTCATACAAGGCCGGGCACGGTGGCACACACCTGTAGTCCCAGCACATTGAGAGGCCGAGACAGGAGAATCGCGAGTTCAAAGCCAGCCTCAGCAAGGGCTAGGTGCTAAGCAACTCAGTGAGACCCTGTCTCTACATAAAACACAAAATAGGACTGGGGATGTGGCTCAGTGGTAGAGTGCTTGCCTAGCATGTGTGAGGCACTGGGTTCGATTCTCAGCACCACATATAAATAAATAAAGGTCCACTGACAACTAAAAAACAAAATTTTAAAAACCTTTAAACAAGAAAAATGATACAATCAAAACTTCACACTGTATTTTAAAATAAAGTCCTACAGATTTTATTGTTTAAGTTATATCTAAGTTTTTAAAAACTATAGTCCTAGAGGCAATACTTTAAATTCCATATAATGCAAAAGAGCCGAAAAACTCCTCACAAAGGATATCTATAAACACCATTAAATTGAACAAAGACTAAGAATTTTAATTATGTGTAATAAATTTCACTAAGTAGGTTTAAATTCCCAAATTCTCTTGTTCTCAAGAAAGAGAGCCGGGAACAGTGGTGCACACCTATAATTGCAGCGACTCAGAAGGCTGAGAAGGAGGATCATGAGTTCAAAACCAGCCTTAGCAACAGTGAGGCTGAGACCTGTCTCTAAATAAAATACAAAATAGGGCTAGGGATGTGGCTCAGTGGCCGAGTGCCCCTGAGTTCATCCCCAGTACAAAAAAGAAAAAAAGAAAAGAAATTGTTGCTAGGTACTTTTGCTGATCAGGCATGTTTCCCATCCTGAAAGATTTAAACTCTAATAGAAATGAGAGTAGAGATGGCAAAGGAGCTAGAGGCTAAGAACACTAGTACACTTAATCACTGGGCCAGGCACACTGCAGTAAGGACCCTTAAGGAAAGTACCAGGTATTATTTGTGGGAGCATCTGAACGGCCAGTGAGCCAATAAGTTCTAGCATAAGCTAACACAAGTAGCTTTGAAAAGTTGGCAGCACTGATTCTGCATAACATGGCACAAACTTTATAGCTAGATTTATTACATATTTATAATATCAAGTAAAATTACAAGTCAGTCCACTGTCACAACAAATCCTTGTAATAAAACTCCTCAATGAAACATTTTTACCATGAAGAGGATTCAATGATGCTAGTTAGATCAGATTGTCCACCAAGGGGTACACAGCCTTCCTGGCCCTTGTCTTGTCTTTGAAGGCTCTTTTAGATATATTCATTTATAATTAATTTAATAGGCAAGGACCAAAAAAAATCCAGTCTTGATTTAGAACATCAATTCAACTGCAGTTTTCTTATTTTCCTAATAGTCCTTGAATTTGTCACCTAAAAGTTTTTTAAACCTGCTAAAATTTATAGAGGAGCCAGCACCT
Organism: Geosciurus inauris; assembly: GCA_004024805.1. Lineage (NCBI taxonomy): Eukaryota > Metazoa > Chordata > Mammalia > Rodentia > Sciuridae > Geosciurus > Geosciurus inauris. The sequence continues at coordinate 22,592 of PVHX01007821.1, read as the reverse complement.
AAAGAGTTGTTACAAATCGGGCTGGGGCTATAGCTCAGTGGTAGAGTGCTCGCCTCGCACTGGGTTCGATCCTCAGCACCACATAAAAATAAATCAATAAAATAAAGATATTACCATCCATCTACAACTAAAAAAATATTTAAAAAAAAAAAAGAGTTGTTACAAATCATGTCTTTATACAAATCAGTACACTCATGCCTGCATTCTTTGTCAACCCCTTCCCTAAAACTACTCACCTCAAAAAAATCAAAGATTAATTCCAGGTTATCTGGTTCCATTGTCTGTATGCTATACTCTGTCCAACGATCCGGCTGTAAACCATAACCACACTCTGGCTGTGAATGCCTGCACTTGAACTCATTGTCACTTATCAAAGATATCTCCAAGGTATTGGACATTTTGTGAAGAACAGTGGGAGATACCCTATCATCATCATCTTCCTCCGGACCCTCTAGTGTAAGCTTTACCCTGAAAAATAGGAAAGAATGATGAAATCCAAAAGTGGCGAAAAAAACCTTATAGAAATGTTACTTACATTTAAGCATTACCAGGCTGGAGATATAGCTCAGTTGGTAGAATGCGTGCCTCGCATGCACAAATCCCTGTGTTCAATCCCCAGCACCACAAAAAAAAAAAAAAGTGTTCTCCACAAATGCTCAAATAACAAAAGTAAGATGTTACGTTAAGATTACATATGTTAAGGCATTAGATATGTTTTATCTACCAATATTTCTACAAGGTATTAAAATGAGACAAACATTCATTATACCTACTAAGGTTGTTTTAATTCATTCTTTGGTTTTTTGTTTCAAAAGAGGTATTTACTATTACCTCAATTATAGTTAGATATCTCAATTTATTAGCCTTCAAATAACAGTAAGAACTCCTTTTGAGATGTCTTATAAGTGTATATATAAAAAGCACAAAAATGGACCAAATTTTGTTAGTGTACATTAAAAGATTCTTAGAACTGGAGGTTTAAACTGAAGATGTATCCCTTTCCTTTACCACACCACAGTGAAAGTCCAGGTACCTTGTTAAAAGTACGTGACTAAAAAATTAATTAGACATATAACACATAACATATATATATATATATTTTTTGGTACCAAGGATTGACTTCAGGGGCACTTGACCACTGAGCACATCTCCAGCCCTATTTTGTGTTTTTTATTTAGAAACAGCATCTCACTGAGTTGCTTAGCACCTCGCCGTTGCTGAGGCTGGCTTTGAACTCAAGATTCCACTGTCTCAGCCTCCCAAAATGCTAGGATTACAGATGTGCACCACCACACCCAGTTATATGCTTTTTTAATAAAGGAAACAAATAATTCAAGAAGGCCTCTCACTGGACTCACAGTAATGAAAAAACAAATACCAGTTACCCAAGCCATAGGGGCCACGAAGACTGGTCTACTCCCAAAGAAAAGCAATTACCTGCACAAAATACTTGTAATACAAAAAGTAAACCCAAATCTGGAATATTTCTTATATCAACTAAATCATATATAAACAATTTAAATATTATTCATGTAGGGTGCAAAGTTATTATAGAGAGTAATAGGTAAACTACAAAACTTTTTCATTTGAAATTTAAATGGGATCTTAGAATGCAAATAGAGAATTATAATAGTGTGGCCCACTCTGACCTCTCTCCCCCTAATCAATGCTGAGGCTTTGTCTAACAGCCACATAATTCTGAGGTTTTCCTGAAGTTGTCAGCCATACAGATTATTCCACTAATAATACTGTCTGTAGTCACTCAATAAAATCTAAAGTAGTATTTCAGTAACTCAAAATAAAAATCATCATCTTTCCAGAAACCAAACAGCTATTAATTCAAACAAACAACCCTAAAGGCATATGATCTATGAAAGAACTTAGTGCATTTTATTTATATTAAAGGTTTTCTTCAAATAGCTATATAAATGTTATACTCTCATAAAGAGACATCGCCATTGCTTTCCATTTACTAGTGTAATCAATCAAAAAGAAATGTTTAGGTCAGGCACAGTAGTGCATGCCTATAATCCAGCAGCTTGGGAGGCTGAGGCAGGATTACTGCAAATTCAAAGACAGTCTCAGCAACTTAAGTGAGGACCTAAGGAACTTAGGTAGACCCTATCTCAAAATAAAAAATAAAAAAAGCCTGGGGATGTGGCTCAGTTGTTGAATGCCTCTGGCACCAAAAAAAAAAAAGAAAAGAAAAGAAATATGTTTATAACTTGGTAATAATAAGGTCCATGTTCACTGTTTTAGTTAAAAATGCATAATCTGGACAGGTATAGATGCACGCACGTGATCCCAGTGACACAGGAGGCTGAGACAGGAGGACAGTGAAGTTTCAGTTCAGCCTCTGCAACTTACTGTGTCTCTATCTCTAAAAAACAAAAAGTGCTAGGGATATAGCTCTGTAATAGAGTGCCCCTGGGTTCAATCCCTAGTAGCACAAAAATAAATAAATAAAAGCATGCAAGCTGTCGCCAAGTTTTAAAAATACTGACATCCTCAGAGATATATTTATCTCCTACTCTATGAAGTCTCAGTCTAGCACGAATACAAATTTTGGGAAAAAGATCGTTGGAACACACTAATTTCTAGCTATGCACAATTATTTCAACAGGAAATTAGTCATTTAATAGACTCCAACTAAGTACATTTCAATTTAATTTATGCCTAAGCAACTCAATAATATATATACTCAAAGTCATTTCTATACAAACAAGAATGCCTTTTTTCTTCTTTTTGGGTACCAGGGACTGAACTCAAGGACACTCAACCACTAAGCCATCTCCGCAGCCCTATTTTGTATTTATTTAAAGACAGGATCTCACTGAGTTGCTTAGTGCCTCGCCATTGTTGAGGCTGGCTTTGAACTCTCAGCCTCCTGAGTCCCCAGGATTATAGGCATGCAGCATTGTAAGCGTGTGGCACTGTGATGCCCCACCCCAAGAATGACATTAAGACTCAGTATTCATTTGTATTCCAAATCAGATCCCCAAACATTTATTTTTTGTGCTGGGGATTGATGCCAAGGGCACTTTACCACTGACCTACATCCCCAGTCCTTTTTGAGACAGTGTCTCATTAAGTTGCTGAGGCTGGCCTCAAACTTGCAATCCTCCTCTGGCCGTAGCCCCCCCAATCACCATTATTGGGATTACAAGTATCTGCCACCATGCCTGGCTATTAATTGCTTTAACTGCATTCAAGGGAAAAAATAAAAGTACAAATAAGCTAAGCAACCAAGGCTTTACCTTGTATTTCTATTGTTATTTCAATGTCTTATTCTATTAGTTTAGAGATGTAAGACAATTTGCTTCATCTAACATACATGTAAGCAAAATATTCATATATGTATAGATAACTACTTAAAGAATTATTGAGGTCCAATGGATCTTGTAGATTGACCATGTGGCTCAATTACTTCAATTTTTCAGAAGCAAAAAAAGGATCTTGAAAAGCTAAAGCAAGGGGACAAGGTACACACACCACGAACCCTCTACTCTATCAGAACTGCTAACGCAAAGGGCTAGGAAGTACTACTCATATTTTTCTTTGTCTGTGGTTCGGATATGTAAGTGCTATAATATTTATAGAGTTACCATAAAATATTTAAGGACTTACAGACGTCAATATCATTATGAATTTTATTAGAAAAAAACATCTTCAGTTACTGAAAATGAAACTTTCAACCCAGTCCTGACATCTTATTCAGAAAAAGCTGTGTTATATGTCAAGCTATGTTACATATCTCAGTCCTAAAGTCACAAAAATTCAAATGTAGGGCTCCCTGGGCCTTAAGCCAGCTCACTCAGAGATGTGTACAATGATATCACAGAAAAATGAAGCTACCATTTAACCATTTACAAAGCTTCACATCTCTCTCTAAAACTGATACAAGTTTACAATAAAAAGAATCTAGCCAGGTATAGTGGCATGCACCTGTAATCCCAGCAACTCAGGAGGCTGAGGCAGGAGGATCACAAGTTTTAGACTAGCCTCAGCAACTTACTAAGACCCTGTCTCAAAATAAAAAATTTTAAAGGAGGTGGGCTGGGGGTGTGGCTCAGTGGTTAAATGCCTCTGTGTGTTCAATCCTTGGTACAAAATACAAAAACTCTGAAACTGCTACCTTTCTTCATGGAAAGGTTTTTATTTTCAAGTCACTATAAATCTCTGAAAGATATTTCCAGTAATCATTTATTTCTAATTATGCCATTCCCTCCTCAGGACAAAATCATATTATGTTCATTTTGAAACAAATTATTATTACACTAGGAAATTATTAAATGATGGAAACTACAAAAATATATAAGCTTACATGGATCTTTATAAAAACTAACTTTTCTGGTTCCAAATTTAGAGATTTAACTCTCATATGAATGCTGGGATCACAGGACTGTGGTGGCGCACACGCATAACCAGTGATCCAGGAGGCTAAGGCAGGGGGATCTCAAGTTCACAGACAGCCTAAGCAACTTAGTGAGACCATCTCAAAATACAATATAAAAAAAGGCTTGGGATATAGTTCAGTGGTAGAGCACTTTTGGGTTAAATCCCCAGTAGCACAAAGAAGGAAAAAAAAAAAAGACTAGTATAAGTATACGTAACAGTGGTGTTCAAAGGGGGAAAAGCAATTCACTATTACAGACTCCTATGGTTATTAGAAAATGTGACAATAGCTTTAAGTGTGTTATATTTTATTCTCTTTAAGGCTAAAACCAAATGAGTCCAAAATCTATGCATTAATTTAAAAAAAAAATGACCTAAGTAACAAAAGCACATTTTCATACCTAAATCTAGACTTTTTAAATTTTTTCTTGGTTATTGAGACTGGAGGTTTTTCAGAATAATGCAAACGTAATCTTATTTCAGTCTGACACGTCAGCCACCCAGAATCCAGAGTTTCAACACCATCTGTCAGAGTAAATAGGGAAGAATAGTAATCATTTTAATGCTACTTCAAATTCACATTTTAATACACTAAAGTTATAAAACACTGGTCTTTTCCCACCACACTCCCAAAGCAAATATATAGGCAGCCTTAAATTTGTCACTAAAAAAGAACTTTATATGAATGGAAAAAATTTAAATGACTGTTAACAATTAGCTATGCTTTAACAACTTAAGTAAATTAAGCTGGTTTTAACAAATCCATTATTGAAGTAATCCATATCTATATTGAAAGAGAATATGTTCCAAGATGGTTCCCAACCTAGCAAATGTTCCATTAGGGGATCATTACGTTCCCAAAGCTCCATAAGAAATTTTTAGTTGAACATTATGCCACTAGTCTGGGTGTGATATATAAGAAGGTAAGAACAAAACTGCAAGTCAATTTTACATACTCATATTTATATATCCTTCCATAAAAAGTCACACAATTGTAATAATATTATGTTACCATTGTTTAATTTGAAGTCAGAATATACATAATAAAATTTTCATAAATAGCAAAGAAGCTATCAACTAGACCTAAGGTTTTTCATCAACAGGACTTTTAAAAAATATATTTATACACACACACGTGTGTATGTTTGTGTATACACACACAAAACATATACATAGATAGTATATATAGAATATTGCATATGTATATACATAAACATGTTTTCTCCTTAGTCTTAAAAATGTTTAATAATGGTCATATTTGAAACATTGCTTTCAGAAATGGACAAGTCAGAGAAATGGCTTTCCATCCTGAAAGCTAATTAAAGCTAAATTTAGAATGACAATAAAGGTAGGCTTAAGTCTTCTGATGTAACAGTAATCAACATCTAATAGAGGAACATGATATCATGCATTACTGCTAAGAAAATGGAAAAACTCCTTCATAAAGAAAGCTCTCTGAAACATGTAGCATAAATATTATCTTTTGAAAATAAGAGGACAAGACTAAAACAATAAAACACTAAAGCTATTTGAGTATTTGGCTATATTATATGATGTCATATAAACAACTTCAAAAAAAATCGAGGAAAAGAAGTTAATTCCTATCTGCCAGAACATGGACTTTGCTAATGTGTGTAAATATATGTACATAGAAAAATCACAACCAAAACATTCAGGCCCTGCTCTTCCTTGTGCCTGCCAGGAAAGCAAGGTGGTTATCAATAATTTATCTCTGGTTCAGTCAGTACAAGTACACATTCTGCCCACCCTCTTTCCACCTCTGACTCCTAAAGATAGTATCTATAAATCAGAATGCAAGTTAACATGATAACCTTGATACACTGTGAGAATACCAGTCACTGAAGACATTTTGGATTCTCAGGATATAGTATTTACTATAGCAATAAAGTATACAAATAAATGCAGAACATTTTTAATCTATTTCCGAGTTAAGGCATTTTCTAAGTTTTAAAGACTCAGAATTATTAGAACATTCTGGCTCATCTGGATTTTACTGAAAATGCATATACAAATATATGAAATGCATAAATAGGAGAAGAACAATGTTTCACACTTTAAAGGTTTGTAAAATACAAATGTAATTTTCAAACATAAGTGTTTAAGAGATAATATATTAACCATTAAATATATTATTCTTAAGATTTCTATTTTTGTTTCAATATTTACTCTTATTTGTGGAATACAGTATTATAATTCAATATATGTATACAATGCTCAAATCAGGGTAATTAATATTTCCAGCTCCTCAAATAAGTTCACTACTTTTAAGTTAATTATATAAACACATATACCTGAGATCACCAGTCAAACACCAAAAGGATAGAAATTTAAAGCATAAAAATTACATTGGGGGCTGGAATTGTGGCTCAGTGGTAGAAGGCTTACCTAGCACGGGTGAGGCACTGAGTTCGATCCTCAGCATCACATAAAAACAGTAAATAAAAATAAAGTATCGTGTCCACCTACTACTAAAAAATATTTTTAGAAAAGAATTACATTGGAAACTATTATTTAACAGAATATATGTTTCTTGGATCTGGTCTCTATTTTCAAAATCACACTATTTCCAGCTGGGTGCGGTGGCTCAAGCCTGTAATCCCAGCACTTAGGGAGGCTGAGACAGGAGAATCGCGAGTTCAAAGCCAGCCTCAGCAATGGCGAGGCGCTAAGCACCTCAGTGAGACCCTGTCTCTACATAAAACACAAAATAGGGCTGGGGATGTGGCTCAGTGGTCGAGTGCCCCTGAGTTCAATCCCCGGTACCAAAAAAAATGCCAAAATCACACTATTTCCTATTTCCTTTGCTATATATTTCCAAGAAAATATAAAACAACATATAATCATATCAGCAAACATTTCCAAAATTCAGTCTCACTTACTGTGGATTCCAAACTGTCCATCATCAATAATAATTTCACTTTCTAGAATTCAAGGAAAATAGAAAACATCGTTAAAATTCATAATGTTTAAAGAATGAAGAACTGAGAAATTACCAACTTTAAGGACTGTTTAAACTATTAAATCTACAACTTAAAAGCAGCATAAAGTGAATAAGCATATTTATTGTAGCCCTCAATAAAGAATTCCCTTTTAACAAGACTAGCAAGTAGTACAGTTCTTAGAGACTTTGTCGTTATTCATGACAGCATAAGAAAGTGAAAGAAAGGTGCTCTAGAGGCACTGGGATGAACTTCTACACCCACCAATGTACAGAACTAACAGGTTGCTGGACTGATAACACCTTGTGGATTTTCAAAACAAAGGTCTTGGCACAATTAAAATGCTTATTCTTACGTAGTGCATATTCTGAACTTATCTAAAATGTAATTCTCCTCAAATCCCAACTATAATCTATAGCCATCTAAAAGCTTTACAAACAGTATTCAACTTACCTGTATATACAGAGCTGTGAGGAACTACCAAAAAGAGAATAAATGCTAGCATATTCCCTTCACCTAACGTTCAAATAAATGTGAAAAGCTTTAAGATCCAACCCTCTAAATACTGTCTTTCCCTCCTACTTCCCTTCCCATTTTAATTTAAACACAAGTTTGAAATACTTGTTAAAATATTACAGTTGCTAATGCAGATTTTCTGGTAGATGTCACACCGCTTGTAAGTTTAAAAGTTATATTTCCCAAAAGAATAAAATAAATTTCTTTCTAAAAGAGAAGAAACAAAATCATTCCACTTCTCACATTAAGACACTATTTAACTAAAAGATGCTTCAAATGCAAATTATTTTTTAAAATGTTTAATACCTAATAAGTTCCAACCTCAGTATGGGACTATTATGATTCTAAATATACTACCATAAAGATTCTAAACACACTATTAAAAATGCATTAAAACACATAAAAATAAAATCCAATAAAGAGGATGGAATGAGACATCTGTTTAAACAAGATGTGTCCTGATATAGGCTAAAACAGAAACTCCCACTCCTTACTATCTAGCATAGTCAACTAGCAAACCAGTTATTATCTATCATACGCAGCAGGGAATTTAGGTAAATGGCAAGACTCTATGTCAACTACAACAAAGATATTTGAATTCACTCATACAAGTTTATTCAAGTATTTACTAGTTTAAAAAAAAAGAATATTGTTTTCTAGCACCTTTACTATTCAAAGCTAAAAATTATGAAGTTTTTGTTTTGGATTAACTTATTCCTCAAATGTTCTCCAAGCCTGAGCAATCAATCAAATAAAGCCATGGATGCTCAGTCAAGAAGAATGTTATAAACTTCCTAACCACTCCAAATGAAAACAAGTATTTCATAATAAATTAATCTAATCCAAGAAAACAAAAATAACTAGGCAAGCATTTCTAATAAAATTTGTAAAGGCAATTAAGAACTGTTTAGTTTTGAAAGTAAGATCCATGAAACGCTAAGTGAAATTTGTAGTATTAACAATGCATTGACTTTAAACTTTAGAATTAAAATTTATTAAATCCCACTAAGCCATTGTGCAGCATATTAGTAACTTTATGCATATGCCTCAAACAGATGCAGTTAATGCCCATACCTAAAGGGGTTATTGATCGTGGTTGTAGATGAGTCTCCCACTTGTGAACTATGACTTGACATGGACCACCGATAGTCTGCAATTTAAAAGTTAAACGTCTGCAATAATTTCTTATATCTTATTTTCTACCCATGACTCCATTAAGATGTTTGTGGCCTAAATCTTATACTAAATAAGAGACCAAGAGATACATCTTGCTAATTATCAGTATTTTATGCCAAAATCAGGAATGTAACTAGGTTACAAAACATGATGTAATGCTGGAAGAAAATGAAGAGTGAGGAAGTAAATAAAGAAAAATGAGATGAACTGGCACACAAAACTCTCTTAAACCCATTTGTAAATCATCCTACAATACTCACTTTTTTCCAAGGAAATTTTAATTTTGATCTGATATTAATTCTGTCATAAGTTAATACCAAATAGACTTTGTTTGGAATGTCAGCAAGCAGAGTAATTGCCTGATAAAATATTCATCTCCTGCTCTATTTAAGAAAGTCCACAAGCGTTTGGAAAAAACCTTAAGCTACAATAGGAGAAATAGTAGGAATGAGTACTTTGAAATCAATCACTAGTTACTCAAGGAACTATAAGGCACAATGAAGTTCTTCATTACATTTATTGAAGAACACTAAGTTGGAAATAATAAGAACATTAGATTTCCCATATCATTGTGAACAGTGTCTCTAAAGAGCACAGAAAACCCTAAAAGGACATAAGGACAGGAAAACCTGAATAACAAGTGTGGTAACAGGGGAATTAATATCCAAATTTAATTCTTATGCCTGAGAGTTTATAAATTCATATACTGTGACAATTCCTAATACTCTCTTCTGATATCAAGTTCCCTTACTAATAAAGAAAACTAAAGCTGTATGCGTTAACATACAATTTTAAAAGTACTACTACAGAAGATTCCCTGAGTATACCGAAAGACTCAAATTTTAAAGCATTCTATTTAATTATTTTAAAAACAAATAATTAAAATTATGTGCCAAAATAAAGCTGTTAAATACATTTAAAAATTTTTAAATATATTTTTTAGTTGTAGATGGATACAATACCTTTATGAATTTTTTTAATGTGGTACTGAGAATTGAACCCAGTGCATCATGCATGCTAGGCAAGTGCTCTACCACTAAGCCACAATGTCAGCCCCTTAAGTACACATTTTGAAAGCACAATTTCAAAATTAATCTTATACTGTTATTTTTTCCTTACATATTCCATTAGCACATAAGTTTGGGATAATCACTATCAATATTTTCATATAAATCTTTTCAGCCTTTTTCTAGGCATATACTACATATACTCTTTTTTTTTTTTTTTTTTTTTGTGGTACTGGGGATTGAACTCAGGGGTACTCGACCACTGAGCCACATCCCCAGCCCTATTTTTGTGTTTTATGTAGAGACAGGGTCTCACTGAGTTGCTTAGCGCCTCGCCATTGCTGAGGCTGGCTTTGAACTCGCGATTCTCCTGTCTCAGCCTCCCTAAGTGCTGGGATTACAGGCTTGAGCCACCGCGCCCGGCTCTACATATACTCTTAAAATCCCTAGAAGATATAAGCTTCTGTCTCTAGAGTGTACATCTTTAGATGACAAACACTCTTCTATATATCTTACTGGATTTTAATACTGATTATATTTGATAAGTGTGCCAAATGATAACAAATATGTAACAAATTAGGCACATTATTAATTAAACATGAGATAATCCAGTCACTTCAAATAACCAAGTTAAATTATTTTTAAAATCTAATCTTTTGACACTTCAAAACTATCACAGCATCATTCATTGAAATCATTAATCCTAAATACTAAATGAAATGCTCTTTTTCTCTGGCAGAATACCTCCTTCTACAAAGGTTTACTTACAAATTGATAGATTGAGTTTTTTTTAAAAAAATGTAATGTCAAACTGCTCATCTTAAAATATGGTAAATATCTTTTCCATTATGTTAAAAGAAGAAATACACTTAATTTTCCTTCTGCTAGATATTTTTGTTAATTTTCCTTCTGCTAGATATTTTTGTTAATTTTCCTTCTGCTAGATATTTTTGTTATAACTTCTTTCCAAATACATATTTTAAATTTGTTTTTTAAACATTTAACTTTTAACCCACAAAAGATTGAAACATGTACACATTAAAAATAGGAACAAAGCCAGGCATGGTGGTGCATGCCTGCAATTCCAGCAACTCAGGAGGCTGATGCAGCAGATCAAAAGTTCAAGGCCAGACTCAGCAACTTAGAAAGGCCCTAACCAATTATGCAAGACCCTATCACAAAATAAAAATAAAAAGGACTGGGGATGCAGCTCAGTGTTAAAGCACAGCCAGATTCAATCCCCAGCACACCCCCCCCAAAAATAGAAGCGATGTTTTTTTACCAATGATAAACAGCCAAAATGATCTATGCCTTTCCTTCACCTCTCCCCTCAAATTCTCTTTTCTACAAAGATGGTGTGGGATTACATTCTCATAAAAATTACAAAGCAAAGGTGAGTTGAAAGAGGTACTATTAATATGTCAACAGGGATAAAATGTAGATAGAGAAAAAAGGGAGGTTTGTTTCATTTTCTTTTAATTCAAGTGTCAGGGGAACATAAAATTTTGACTGCTTCATCATGTAAGGATAGCCCTGTGTGTATATTAAATATTTGATAGGAGACTTATTTAGTAGCAACTTTAATATTCCCACTCTCAACTATTTGAGTAACAAACCCATCATTCATGCCATAAAATCATCTAGACATAAACAGAGTTGTTATTCTGTTTATTTTTTGCAGTGCTGAGGATCAAACCCCGGGCCTTCAGCATGCTTAGATAAGCACTCAATCACCAAGCTACATCCCCAACCCTTGAACAGAGTGTCTGAGGGGCAGTCCATAGGTACAGCTCAACAGATGACTTCTAAACATGTTAAACAGCATTCACATTACAAATCCATGTTAGCTGGTATATAAAGTGGTAAAATACAAAAAGAACCTAGTCTTAAAATACATCTAACTTCCAAAATTGATATTACTACTTTACTAAACTTAAGAAGGTTATCTAAAATTTTAGCTTTAGTGAAGTCCTTTAAAAAAATAAAAACCAAGCCTGGCAGGGTGGCACACGCCTATAATCCCAGCAGCTAGGGAAGCTGAGACAGGAGGATCACGAGTTCAAAGCCAGCCTCAGCAACGACAAGGTGCTAAGCAACTCAGTGAGGCCCTGTCTAAATAAAATACAAAATAGGGCTGGGGATGTGGCTCAATGGTGGAGTGCCTAAGTTCAATCCCTGGTACCCTCCCAAAATAAAATAAAAACCAAAGCCTAAATATTGGGAAATTCAAATTCTCAAACATGCAATCCTTTTTAATATACTAACTGTAATAACTCATTCTTCTTCAACATCTTAGAAAAAGAACAGTTCTATTCTGCAAAAGACTGCAATAATTTTAAGTTTTCGGAGTAAGGAAGAAGGTAGATCTTTAAAAGAAAAAGGTAAGAATATCAGTCCAAGACGATATTCTATTTCCATTAACAGTACTGGGTAGAGTTATTTCACAATTTAGCGTATTACTTTCTTAAACAGTGACGTTACTTGGCTACATCAAGCACTGAGAAGTAAATAAAAGATTGTCCAACATGTAGACTGGGGATTTGTCTCTGAACAAACCAGCAAGCAAAATTATCAATAAATTCTGGTAATATCTCTGCAGATATGAACTTTCAACATTTTTACTGATTGTTTCCTTTCCACAATTTTGAAAACATCCTGTATGCAATAGGGGACTGAGGAATTTTTATTTACAATGTCATACAGAAGCCAAACACACTGCTGTTTTAAAAATCACTGTTTTTAGTAAGACCAGTAAGAAAAATAGTTACCTAGGCATGATTAGAACAAAGAAAGCTAAGTCAACAGACATCTCTAAGAAGGCTCAAATCTCAAGTTGATAGCTAAGAGCATTTAGCACACAGAAGAACTTCACTCTATTAAAAAACCATTCCACAAAATGAAAATCTAAACTATTTTGAAAATGAATAATTATCAATCTCTCACAGATGATTCTCTTGTTAAAGGATTTAAAGAAAAACCAAGAGAGATTAAGATCAAAATAAGAATTTGTGATGAATGTTAGCACCTATAAACATCAGAAACAGATTTTACTGAAACATGAAGACCTACTTTCACAAAAAAATGAATAAACCCTTCAAAAGATACAGTTAAAACTGGCTAACATTTACCATGAGAAAACTTCCCTAATTCTAGCTACCAGCAAAGAGAGGTGAATGTGAATAAAGAAAAAAATGTTTAAATTACATGCGAATTCAAAAGGTATCTTTGGTGAAAATGTAAAATTAATGGACTATAGACTCAAATGTTTTCATTTAGAAATACTTGCTAACTTTGTTTGCTAATTTTAAACAAGATAGTAGTTTGCCTTGTCACATGTAAAATTATTTTAAAATTCAACATATTAACATCTTACTCTAATTTCACAAAATGTAAAAGAACATATAGCCAAGAAAAACTGAGAAAAAAGACTTCAGGGCTCAACTTCTAAACTAAAAGGAATATGCCAGAAAAAGCAAAGTATGGAAGAGAAAATGTAAATGATAAAATTTTATTTGCTCACAATAAAATTTTAGTAATGAAAGGAATCTAAGAAACCTAGCATTCAAATCCTTCATTTTATACTGGAAGCAGCTAAACTATACAGGTCAAGTGACCTGTCCAAAAATAACAGATTTTTAGCTTAGGTTCTACAACTGCCTAGTTAGAGTACCCCCTAAAACTTTTGACCCAATAAAATTAATCTTATTTTCCATATCAGCTTTTTAATATTTTCATCATTATTTTGCTTTCCTATCATTTATGGTCATAAAAATGCAATCCATTAATTTACATCATTTCATGATTTAAGATTCCCTGCACATTACATTTATCATTTGGCAATACACAATTGAAACAAACTTTCATTATACTTTTAATAAAAATGTTTCATTTAAAAAGATGCCACAAACTTTAAAATAAATATCACTTAAAGCCAGCATGTGGAAAAAATAGCCATATACATGGGATTTTATGTAGCTATTGACTCTATTCCATGAAAAACATACTTACCATGGCAGCCCCTGCATCACACGGTACATGTGTACACGATACAGAGCAAGCACCTACTTAAAGAAACACACTCACCAACACATACTGTAAACTTTTGCAAGTATTACATGGAGATAAACTTGTGTTTTTTTGTTGTTATTGGGTTTTTTTGTTGTTTTTCTGTTTGTTTGTTTTACTGTTCAGGAGACTTCTTGCCAATTTTTCCAAAAGTCATTTTGGACTGATTGCTATTTTGGTTATACTTTTCAATGAAGTGGAAAAAATATTACAGGTTGGCTTAATTTCACCTGTGTTAACAATAGTCTTACTTTAGAAAACTATGCCCCAAGGACTTATTGTGATTTTTCTTGTACAAATTCCAAGTAAAATTTAGTTGATTTCGTATGATACAAAGCTAGATTTCATGCACCAGGACTCGCAAAGTTCCAGTGTCAAGAGTGTTGTGGCATACATATTTAGACACAATAGTTCAATTTATACTGAAAAATTTCACCATGGTGTTGTAGCCCTATGCAAATAAATAATAGTTGCTCTTTTCTTAGGTTGTTAAAGTGAGACCATTGTCACGATAAGCCAACACAAGGATCAACCACAATGTAATTTAAGTTCAATTACTGAGTATTTACAAAGTACTCAGAATAAAAAACGTAATAGGTGCAAAAGACAGCTGAAATGGGGTTGTCAGTTTTCTTTCTTCTTTGTAATGGTGGCTAAGAAAATGAGGTAACAGTGACTGCTTGCATTTTTCACATGTAGCAAAAGAATCCAATGACTCTCAAGGAAATACAGTTTTTTAAAAAGTCTAATCTATGTTGTTTCCTATATCCCTGCCTAAACCCTTGTTCACATGCAGCCCAAGAGTGTCAAAGGTAAAACTTTGAAAGAAAAGAATCCTTTCAGCAAATAAGTATCTGCAGACTAAGAGAAAAAGAATCAACTTTTATTCTTTTCTAAATATGAAAACAATCCCAAAATAATAAATTACTGTGAACAGGCAGATTGAGAATTAACAGATATTCCAAAGGCTTTCAGAAAAGATCCTGGCCGATCAATACTACCTTGTAAAAAAATCTAGGAGGAATCACTTCAATATTGATAGAAGTTAAACAATGCAGTCACTAAGAGATGACCACTGGGAAATAATTTTTTAAAAACAATTAATCATTTAAAGCTGGCTATGTACTCCTCTAAATATACCTACACAGCATAAAATTAAAAACAAAAAAGAAAAACCTTTGCAACTGATTACTAACTAACTTAACAAAAGTTACCAAAAATGCAAACCTATAGTCATTCATCATTAAAACCAATTTCATGATAAGAATATTGCAGAACATACTTACTATCAGTCTTTTAAAAATTCCATTGCAGACAACATCTGCCTCTGAAGTGGCTACTTACTTGCTTTTTGGTACTAAAATGTTACTGAGAATTCCATTCCTTATTTGATCAAAACAAACTCATTTTAATGTTTTCAACCTTAAGCTAGTTGCTTTTGAAATAAGCAAGTGATACAGAAATTGGAAACTAGATAAAGAAAACATACCTTTGGTTCTAAAAAGCACCCTCTGAAGTAGCGGTACTGAACTGATATGCCTCTAGTGAGTTCAATGGTTGCTTTCCATAACATGCTGTGAGGGGAAAAAAAATAATCAAAAGCAGCATCAATATCAAACTAAAATTATGCATAAATACCTCATAATTCACAAAACATCTCAAATATAGTCTGCGACCAATACCACCCATTTATTCCTATACAAAATTTAACATAGGCCTACTCTACAGCAGGCAACAGAAACAGTGATACTGTAGGGCAGCCCCATCTTCAAGGAGTGTGCTTTCCTATGTGGACAAATAAGCAAGCAAGCAAGGTATACTGCAAGTTTTAGAAAAGGCTTTGGAACAGAGGCTTCAGTGATAAAGAACTATCTGAGCTGAAACCTAAATAATGAAAAGGAACCAAATATACACACAGCAAAAATACTCCAAACAGAAATCCAAGTAGTACAAAGGCGAAAGCCTATTATATCACAATCTTCTCTTGGTTTCCTACTTAGCGCGGATTTTACATGGTTGCTAAGAGGCTTTAGGTCACAAGTGAGGGGGGAACACTGGCAAGTTGCACTCTTATGCCTAACTGTACTACTCAAGACTCTAGCTATTCCAAATCAAGCACTTAGTGTCTGTAACTTCTTTCAACTCAATGTCTCGCTCAGAACTACACTATTCAAACACTGGCTCAACAGCTGCCTCAACTGTGACTCATGATTTTAACTGATCTTTTAGCTTCAAATGATGGATCACTAATATCCAAAGTGGAGTCCTGGGAGCATCAGTTATCAGGTGGGAATGTTAGAAATGTAAATTCTCAGGACCCACCCAGACCTACTGAATTAAACTCCCATTTTTTAATTGGTGCATTATAGTTGTACACAATGATGAGATTTTTGTTATATTCACAAATACAATATAATTTGGCCAAGATCACTCCCCAGCACTTCTCCACTCCGTTCCTTTCTCCCACCCTCTTAGCCCCTTTTCTCTATTGATCTCCCTTTGATTTTCATGAGATTCCTCCTACCACACACCTTTCTTTTTCTTTCTCTAACTTCTAGATATGAGAAAATATATGAGCCTTGATGTTCTGAGTTTGACTTGTTTTGCTTAACATAATTGTCTCTAGTTCCATTCATTTTCCTCTAAATGACATTTCATTTTTCTTTATGGCTCAATAAAACTCTACTGTGTATATATACTACATTTTCTTTATCCATTCATTCATCCACTGATGGATACCCAACCTGGTTCCATAGTTTGGCTATTGTGAATTATGCTGTTATAAATACAGGCATGCATTTATCACTGTAGTACAATGACTTTTAATTCTTTAGGATAAATACCAAGGAGTGGTATGGGTCATATGGTGGTTGCATGCCTAGTCTTTTGAGAAACCTCCATACTGGTTTTCCATAGTGTTTACCATCTCACCATCAGTGTAAAAGTGTTGGTTTTCTCCACATCCTTTTCAGCATGTACTATTGTTTGTATTCTTGATGACTGCCCATTCTGACTGGTATGAGATGAAATCTTAGTGTAGTTTTGACTTGCATTTCCCTAATTGCTAATAATGTTGAATACTGTTTCATATATTTTTGGCCATTTATATTTCCTCTTTTAAGAACTATCTGTTTAAGCCAGATGCGGTGGCACACGCCTGTAATCCCAGCACTTTGGGAGGCTGAGACAGGAGAATCGCAAGTTCAAAGCCAGCCTCAGCAATGGCGTGAGACTCTGGCTCTACATAAAACACAAAATAAGGTTGGAGATGTGGCTCAGTGGTCAAGTGCCCCTGACTTCAATCCTCAGTACTGCCCTCCCCCCAAAAAAGAAGTATCTGTTTAATTCATTTGCCTGTTTATTAATAGGGTTATTTGGGTTTTTATATAAAACTTTTTGAGTTCTTTATATAATCTGGATATTAATCCTGTCAGAAGAGTAGCTAGCAAAGATTTTCTCCCACCCTGTAGGTTCTCTTCACATTCCCAATAGTTTCTTTTGCTGTGCAAGAACTTTTTATTTTTTATTTTTTTTAGTTATTGATGAATCTTTATTTTATTCATTTATTATTTATACGTGGTGCTGAGGATCGAACCCAGTGCCTCACGCATGCTAGGCAAGCGCTCTACCACTGAGCCACAGCCCCAGCCCCTGTGCAAGAACTTTTTAATTTGATGCCATCCCATTTATTAACTCTTGGCATTATTTCCTGAGCTTTAGGGTCCTCTAGCCTGTATTTTAACAAGGTTCCAGGTGACTCTGATGAACACTTAAGGTTGAGAGCCACTGTCATAGACCATTACCCCAATCAATAATTCAGCATAAGTAGTTTGGTGCATACAGCATCTCCAAATGATATGTATGTGTATATGTATTCATGCATGCATGCATGCCTGTCTACCAGCCCGTCTGCCCACCCACCCAGGATCCACCCTGGGAGATTATGACTTCATGGGTCTTAGGTGGTACCTAGCCACACAAAACTTATAAAACTTTATAGGCCAATCAGATATATATGGCCAGTTGTCTATCATTGCTACAAAAGCAAGGATAGCAAACCCTCTACATGGGTGCCCCTATTTTTTTCCCCTGATAAGCCTCAGCATCCTTTTCAACAGAAGGCTTCAGGCAGATTCATCAACTCATCTCTGCTGCTACAAGAACTGCTAGGGGACAGGGAATATTTCCAGTAATATCTCATCCAGCCAGCCAGAGTATATGGAAATAGCCCCAGATATGCACAGAAGAATTAGTGATAAGCTTTGAAAAATGTGCTGGTGCTCCTCTTCCATCCACTACTTCTCAGTCTCCAGAAGCAGGATCCGGGCACGTATATATATTTTTAAAAGTGATTCTGTTGTGCTTCCCTAGTTAAGAATTACTAAATAAAGAGATGGAAAAAGTAAGGTACCAAGTATTTTTACCTCACCTCTTGAACCAAATGTTTCTAAAGTTAAATAATGAATCAGAACTGTTTCATGAGTTCAGTGAATTCAAGACTGAACATAACCTGATTAAATTTCAGGAAAAAGGGCGATGAGATTGAGTACAGGGTTGAAATGCCCTCCTATCTTCCCCCAAAGTGCCATAAAATATCCAAAAAGAGCAAATAAATTGTAAGTGACCCACATCTTCATCCTTAAGAAATAATACTACAACCTTCAAATGATCTGTAAGTATGAAAAAAGTTCCAACATAGCTCTAGCTATCACCTGGCACCAAAAGATACTAATAAGCTTCAAGGGAATGTGAACAAGAGGTGCACAGAGGCCTTAGAGGTAAAGCACGTTAAAATCCCAAAGATATGCCATACTTCTAAAACACAAAAAATGTCATCTGAAGGCAAGCAGATTCTCTGGTACTCTTGAAAAGTACTTCCTTTTTCCCTGTGAGGCACTGTCTGCTATATACAACTCGGCTTTATTTCATTGTACATCAGCAATGTCTAAATGGCTGGTCCCTTAAGATTCAGTAGGTAAGTGCTATCTCATTCTGTCCTTATCGCTTTGACTAGGGTAGCTGAAATCAACTCAAGACAAGCAAAGGTGTGTTTTGGAGACAAGTTTAGAAAGACATGAGGTTTCACTTCAGATAGGAATGGCTGATCTGAAAAAAAAAAAAATCCAAGAAAAAACAGCCACCTGAAAGAAATAAACATCTTGTCCCTCTGTGAAAGTCTAATAAGGAGTATATGCCAATATCACCTACCAATAGAACTCTACCTATAAAAACAGCTAAGGACCGGAAGAGAAAATGGATCACACTACTGACTAATAGGAAAAGGAGTGCTATGTGTGCATCTGTTTTTCTTTCCTTGGCTCATATTATGGTACTGATTTACTTTCCTTTGTTGTTTTCCTTGACTTTGCCATCTGTGCTCCTCAAGCCTTCTGCTGTGGAGGACCAGTTTTTGTCTGCTGGTTTGTTTTACTCAATGTGTGCAATGACCAGTATTCCTAATCTACACATGTAGTTCAATGAGATGAGCCCAGGACAATGTTTACTATGAACATTTCTGAATGTTTGCTCTCAATTTCCACATTTTTAAATTTGATATCAATTCATATCATTGACTGAAAAAAAAGTCTTTTCAATAGGTCCACAGGCCATATTTTTAGTAACTGCTTTATGGGAAAATTAACTTGGAGCCTAAGGAGTCTTAAAATCACCTCAGCTGGTGTTCTCTTTTTTCTTATTTATTTTTATTATTTGGTACCAGTGATTGAATTCATACATGCTTTCCCACTAAGCTCTATCTGCAGTCCTTTTCACTTTTTATTTTGTGACAGGGTCTCACTAAGCTGCTGAGGATGAGAAGTAGTAGACGGAAGATGGAGCACCAGATTCACAATCCTCCTGCCTTGGCCTCCAGAGTTGCTGAGATTCCAGTCATGCACCACTGCACTTGGCTTAGCTGGTATTTATCTACAGTGGCACTGGATGTATATATGTACACTATGTAACACTTCCAAATACCAAGAAGTGGGATAAGGGTCACCTCTGCTGACATCTACTAGTCTAACCCCTTTAAACTATGTAGATGAGCTGAGACCTAGAGACATTAGACTTTCCCAAGATTAGTTAACTGGATATTGGTGACCAACACCCAGATTCCCCTTTATCCAGCCCACTGCATCTGTGCTGTTTAGTGCTACATTCCTTTATATTAGCTAAGATATCTGAGTATGTGTTCCACTCTCTACTCTTTTTAATTAATATCTTATACTTCTCAAGAATATAAATTTCATAGGTAAAAATAAAATTAATTAGATCTTTTATCAAGAACATGTACTGAGGGCTGGAGATAAAGCTCAGGGGTACAGGGCATGAACGTGTGATGCCCTAAATTTGATCCCCAGAACTAAAAAAAGTTGAACCGAGAAGCCAAAAACAATGCCTGAATTTTGCTCTTTAAAAATATGGTGGTAAGGGGGCTGGGATTGTGGCTCAGTGGTAGAGCGCTTGCCTCGCAGGCGTGAGGCCCTGGGTTCGATCCTCAGCACCATATACAAAGCAATAAAATAAAGACATTGTGTCCATATACAACTAAGAAAAAAATTAAAAAAAAAAAAAAAATGGTGGTAAGTACCCAAAGAGCCAGTTGAGAATTTTAAATGGTTGAGAAGAGATTGAGTAAAAAAGAAACCCAGTTTTCACACACACACACACACAAAACTTTGTAAAACTATTTTACTCCTTAAATCATGTGCATATATTCTGATAAAAACCAAACTGAAAGAAAAATTATATACTAAAGTATCTTAGCAGTCCCTTCATTTATAATGTGAATGCCACAATTACTCTGTAACATGACATTGCCACACTTACCTTTCACCAGTCTCGTTCTCTGGAAGAAGAGCCACAGCATTTTGTGGATTCCAGTTTCCCAAAGCATCACAGCTTCCACATATTGCAAAAACTTCACCTAAAGAAACACAAGAGTCTTTTCCTAAGTAGGAAAGTTTCAAATTTCAGTTTTAGGAAATAAGAAAAGAGTAATCAATTACACTAGTTCCACTGGCTGTGTGTTCTTTGGTCAAGATGGATAAGCCTTACTGGAAACATGGGTATGACCCAGGGACCCGCTAGCACCTGTATTTTAACTTGACTCATCTCTCTAGTACCAAAGTCAGAGAAAACGGGAAAGCACACCGAAGAACTTATCTTCATTTGTTCAACTTCTCATTGAGCTAGTAAAAGCACTCAAGAATACAAAGTGATCAAGCTACAGTTCCTGCCTTCAAGGCAGTTTTCAATCTAAACAGGCAATCCTAAATGCACATAAGCCTTCTAGAGAAATATTAACCAACATTTTCCAAGAATTCAAACAGTGACTATTAACAATCTAAAGATCAAGAAGAACCTATCAATGGGACAACAGTCATGTAACTTTAAAATGCTCAAAACAAAAAGACAGTGAAAAATCCAGTACTCCTCACTCAAATAATGACTTTATTTCACCTGAACACTTCTCATTTATAGAATTTAAAAGCCAATATATTGCCACCACCTATACTTGCAGAAGTCTGTAATTTCTTAGATGTAAGTATGCAGAAAATTTTGACTTATATACCAACACATTCTGAATTAATAATATAATTAAAATTCATAAAGAAAAAGACAATGAATTGAGTCCAAATGCCAATTTGGTTCAAGACAAGCTCCTATTATTTGTTCTGAAATGGTGTATCCCAAAGGGAAAAAATTAAACTTGGAGAACCAGTGGTTCACTTTGTTCCTATAGGTATGCCTGCATTTTACCAATTCCCTCCTGCCCTGTTACTTTGTCTTTTTGTTGATTCCCTGGGAATGCACTTCTGGGGAAAAGGAAACATTTTACTAAAACAAATCCACCTCTCTCTTCAGCTGGCCCTCATTTTTAAGAGTACAAAGAATTGAATGTTAACTGAAGAGATTTGCAAAGAGAGTCCCTACACACATATTCTTTTTACTTACTTGTCCCTTCTAACCATCCCTCCCTGTACTCCCTACTCACCACATTCAGCAGAGAATGTGCTGCAAAGAGGAAATCAAGGTGATGGGATGCCATGGGGGGGCGGTGTCTCCCTCAGTATCCCCTCCTCCAATAGTATCTACTTCCTCTTTCCCACCTATAGAGTCATCTACATTTATAGGCACTATTATCTCCTTTTTTTCTGGTCGCTGAGAACGTGTTCCCCTCATAAAGCTGAAATTCTGTGGTGAATCCAATCACCTGATGTGCTCCTTCAAGCTAAAACTGCCTATCTACAATTCCCTTAAAGGGTATAATGCAAGCCGGGCGTGGTGGCGCACGTCTGTAATCCCTGCACTTTGGGAGGCTGAGACAGGAGAATCGCAAGTTCAAAGCCAGCCTCGGCAACGGCGAGGCACTAAGCAACTCAGTGAGACCCTGTCTCTACATAAAACACAAAATAGGGCTGGGGATGTGGCTCAGTGGTCCAGTGCCCCTGAGTTCAATCCCTGGTACCAA